>OZ020480.1:39523915-39825919 GCA_963971345.1 Andrena flavipes
GTCGTCAGTTGTAGCCCTACTGATGAGTCTAACTGGCGGCCCCAAGACGAAACACACCTCTCTTTTCCCTCTCGATCCTTCAAAGCCGATCCACCGGCCCCGCACAGTACTCCATTGCGACGTAACCCCGCCGGCCTTAGGTGTTAGGGTTACGTCCGGAGGCGACGGGGCAAGAACTCCCTCCACGTCCTGAGGACCGGCAACCCAGGACGTTACAACTTATCCAGAAAAATTTTATGATGACTATGCAACTTCGAGGAATTAAGAGAATCATAAATATAAACTCTTCTTTCAACATGTTTATAGAAGCTACAAACCCAATGTCCCCCTGCATTGGTTCCAATCTTATCGCTTTGGTGCAAAATCTGTATGTGATCCTGATTTTCAGGAACTGGTTGAATTGTATTAGGTAATTGAACTCTCCACGTCTCGCGTGGGTTTGTAATTGGAGTTAGCTTCTAATAATTTGTGAAAATATTCGATATGGTCATCTGTTAACCATTCGCCTTTATTGATTATTTGCATATTATGAAAACTGAGTGGTGAGATATTAATAATACTTTTAATTACAGCCATGACGAATTATACCGATTTTTTGTATATAAATCTAACGTAGAAGTACAAATAAAATAATACTCTTTTTCGTCTGCGACTTTTTCATGTACATAACCTGATTTTTTTACTTTTTTAAATTTTTTATGGGAATTCTTACATACAGCTAAATCTAACGTAGAAGTACAAACAAGCGTTACTTTAAATGTACCTACTGTAAATGTAAAAAGTGTAAAAAGCCTTGTTATAACTATGATACAGCGAGTAAAGCTTACTTATCCAGTTTTCTAGTATACACTATATATACTATTGTATACGATAATAATATAATATAATAATAATAATAGTAATATTATAAATCGTCTTTATTTCTTTTTCTTTTTTAACATACGATACAGACGCAGTACAATTAGAATCACAAATAATGGAATGGGCGAGGCTCAGCGTGGCTGTTATTATATTAATATTATGCCTGACCCGCAATATATAAGATAAGGCGCGATGCAGCCAGTAAAGCTTAATACTCGGATATGCGCAAAGCAGACCAGTGTAGCGCAAAGCAGCTCGGCGAGTGTACTTTACTTTTTTTTTTAACACTCCAACCTGGAAAAAACGAAAAATTTGTAATAAACACTGAACTAATATCATACGTATTATTATATATATATAAATAAATGTAAACGTCACTTACCAAATATATAATATTTTCTCTTTTGCTTCTATTAACGAGAAGATTTGAATATCCTTCCAAGGGCCTTGATACTAAAAAGATATTAACCTATAGATATCAAAATAACCTATTCGTTGCATTATGCATACACCTTAATTAATAATAATAAAGTACACTTACATGCAAGGAAATTAGGAATAATTTGAGGACGCCGTGATATGCGTGAGCTTCGGTCGGCCGCTTGATTTTTTTTCTTTACGCACGACCCTAACGTAATGTTATTATCGCGAAACGTAATGAATAATTTCGATAGATCGATATATAACTTGACGGTAAGCTGTCAAAAGGAGGAGATTGCATAGTGAAGATAGCGATTGATGAACGAAACATGTGTTAGTATCATTTTGGCTGAAGGTGTGCGTGTAACGCGTATATAATGATGAACGAAACATGTATTAGTTCCGTTTTGGCTGAAGGTGTGCGTGTAACGCGTATACGTATTATGTTGACGAAAATTTGTCTTGAAGAATCAGAAGAAAATCATATCGTTTCTGACAGATCCACGAGACGATATTATGATATCTCTGTTATGCGTGGACAGATTTTATTGAATTTGGTCTTATTCGAAAGCTTATATGCGGTTTACACAAGAAAAATATCTTTAAATTTAGAAAATATTGCACGCGTAATGAGATATTAATGAAATAAGTTTCAGGTTAGGTTGGATTAGCCATTTCTCCAGTAAATGATTGCGGTAGCGACAGTCGACATATACAGGGTGTCTTTCATGTACTTTCTTTCATGTACTTGTTTCATGTACTTGGCGTCGAGACGCTACCGCGTCTCTAAATTACAATTAACATTTTTATTCATTAAATATTCTATTCCGCCGGAGAGTATTTGGTTAGATTCCAATGCGCGGACCTCGCGGGCCCTTCCACTTCTCCTTCAGGCGGGGTGCAGAATGAGAAAAGATAAGGGACTAATGTTTATGTTTCGCAGCCAAAGAGTGCAGCAAGAAGAAAATTCGAATCAGTTTCTGGCAAGCATGCACGCAGAGAGTATCGAAGAGCATTTTAATAATTTCACAGTATATCTACCTAGTATAGTATAGTGTATAGGGCAGTATAGTATTAATTTAGAAGTGTATTTTAAATTAATATAGTTATACAGTGTAGGATAGATATATTCGAGCTCATTTAAGAAGGAACTTAATTCGCGCATGTAGAATGCGCTCATTGGCTCCGCGGGAGCGTTTGTTTGTGGTATAGCCAATAGTAACTTGTTTCATCGCCAACATGTGCAGAACCGATCTAAACTCGTCGGTCGGCAAGTTCCTTCTTAAATGAGCTCGCGTATACAGGGTGATTGGCTCGAAACGCCTGATGCGCCTCGCAACCGTGACGGGGTCAACCCCCCGTGGTGCCTCTCCGAAGTCATGACTTTCGACCCTCGAAAGGGTTGGAGTACCTATTAAGGAGTGAGAAATCTTCGAATTCCTCATTTCTCATCAGATCTGTGCGAATGCGACGCCGTTGGATTCCTTATGTTTTTCTGATGAAAATCATACCAAATATCATGCAAATCGGACTACTTTGACACAAGCTATTTGTATTCCTTATGTAAAAGTAGTCCGATTTACACGACATTTGGTATGATTTTCATCGGAAAAACATAAGGAATCCATTGGCGTCACTTCCCTTTCGATACGACGAAGAAAATAATTTCTTCATACGCTGTAATGAATATTCCACCCTCGACTGCGGGGACTCGGCCCCAATTCGCTACGTTCGGCCCAGGATTCGTACCTTTTTCCGAAAAAAGCCATAAAACTCGAGTGAGACCCTGCGAAGGGTTGTCCTCGCCACGGGGTATCAGGCCGCATCTTCTTGAATTGCCCTGTATCTGTTTCAGAAATAAAATAATTCTTTATTCTTTATCGTATGGATATGACAGTGTCGCCGTTGGATTCCTTATGTTTTTCCGATGAAAATCATACCAAATGTCGTGTAAATCGGACTACTTTTACATAAGGAATACAAATAGCTTGTGTCAAAGTAGTCCGATTTGCATGATATTTGGTATGATTTTCATCAGAAAAACATAAGGAATCCAACGGCGTCGCATTCGCACAGATCTGATGAGAAATGAGGAATTCGAAGATTTCTCACTCCTTAATAGGTACTCCAACCCTTTCGAGGGTCGAAAGTCATGACTTCGGAGAGGCACCACGGGGGGTTGACCCCGTCACGGTTGCGAGGCGCATCAGGCGTTTCGAGCCAATCACCCTGTAGAATACTGTTAGTACACCTAATACATTTATTGTTAAGATACGTTTTGTGTTAATTAAATTTAGTGTTAGTTAAAAGTGTAGTGCTGTAGTATAGTGAATTATGAGCACAAGTGAAGGAAGTGTTTTGGACGTGCGAAGCAACTCATCGCGTTCGTCGACGTCAGGGAGTTTAGGGACACGTCCAGTACTCCCTGCCATTTTAAGGGAAAGGTGCTACACCGTGTTACATGAAAAATGTAGTCAAATCAACGCAATTGCGCGATGTAATTTGTGCCGCCCGGAACAAGAAATCAAAGGACAATGGTCTTCAACCTCCAACTTCCGCTCTCACTTGAAAAGGAAACACCATACGGAATTTGTGGAATATACAGATCAAGTGGAATGAACGAAACGGAGGAATGCTGTCCATCAAGGTGCGGGGTCTCAAAACAGATTTCAGATGGATATGGCGAAATTCATCATTAGTGCCATGCTTCCTTTACAAGTTGTTGAGAATATGGAATTTAGAAGGATGTTTCACAATTTAGGATTGGCCAATAAAGTTAAGAATATTAGCCGACGGACAATAGGCCGGTGTATAGGTAAGCTATATGTGGAAACAATGCAAACAATAAAATTTGAATTGTCACGAGTTCCATTTATTTGCATCACAGCGGATATTTGGAGTAGCAAAAACCACAATTTTCTGGGTGTAACTGCCCACTGGATAACCCAAAAGTATGAACGAAAATTTGTAGCCTTAGGTTGTCGACGATTTTGTGGGACGCATTCTTACGACCGGATTAAAAATGTACTGCGTTGCATCCACAGTCAGTTTGATTTGGACACCGGGAAAATTGTGGCGACTGTCATCGATAATGCCAGCAACTTCGTGAAGGCGTTCAAGGAATATGGTGTCAAAATACGTTGTATCATCATAGAGGATAATGAAACAGTCAACCCGGTCAACGGTGACGAAGAAGGAGAAGAGGCAGAGGAAGAGGAAGAGGAAGAGGAAGAGGAAGAGGAAGAGGAAGGGGAAGGGTAAGGGGAAGGGGAAGGGGAAGGGGAAGGGGAAGGGGAGGGGAAGGGGAAGAGGAAGAGGAAGAAGAGGCAGCAGTAACCATACGGGAAGTTCCGGAGAATGTATTACCCCGAAATATTCGATGCGCTGTACACACATTGCATTTGTGCCTCACAAGGGACCTGATGCAAGCCATGAAAAGTACACCAACATTATATTCAATGCATAAGGATGTCATGGAAAAGTGCAACGTGTTATGGAAAGCGTGCAATAGACTGAAATCATCCGAAATATTTAAAAATATAACGGTTCAGATTTTGAAAAGGCCGGGGGACACCCGTTGGAACTCGTTGTATGATTCATTAAATGAAATAGTACACCTGAAGCCAAAACTTGTAGAAATTGGTAAAGCTTTGGGGACAAAGAATATATTAAAAGAGAATGACATAATATACATAGAGGAACATATACAATGCACCGCACCAATAGCCCAAGCAATTGACATCTTGCAAGGAGAGAAAGATATTTTTTATGGAACGCTTGCTCCATGTTTATTCTCATTGCGAAGGAAATTAATTACATTAGAATTAAATGCCTGGAAAGGGTATAGCCGGATAAGGTGGTCAAATGTGCCCCTGAACCGAATTCAAATCACGATGGGTCATTCGAAAGCTTATAAAAAAAGAATGATTTCTGCCAAGTTTCAACTTTGTATCTCGACCCGGGGGTAGTAAAGGGTAAAAATAGAAAATCATGTTTTTGCCGAATTTCTCCTATACCAGCGGATGAAAAATTTTGAAAAAATTCAGAGGCATGGCTGTTATCGGTGCACATATTAGGGAATCGTGTCAGATTTTTAAATTGAAAAACCAAGCTGTGAAAAATAAAAAACGCCAAAAAATGCTGAAAAATGCCTGTTTTGTATCGAAGCAGTCTTGATACTATAATTATATTTTTACTGTAAGTACGTAACATTGTTACTATTGCCCTGAATATTTTTCAGATTTTTCAATTTGGTGCGCCGCAGTTAAAAAAATTAAAAACCGATTTTTTCGTCGTTTTTTCCGTGTCAGAGTAACTTATAAGTGGAATTTTCGTACATAATTTATGAAATAAATCTTTTATGCGATCTTCAATGTCTCCACATACAGTAAAACAGCGTAGGAATTAAACGGACTAAACATGCTGTGACATTACAGTCTAAAATGTGTAAGATATTTTCAACGGCGTCGATGGCGCAGCTTTAGTAAATAAATATTGAATATTGTCATATAGTTAGAAATCGAAAAAATACATAATTAGTGTGAAAAAA
Organism: Andrena flavipes; assembly: GCA_963971345.1. Taxonomy (NCBI): domain Eukaryota; kingdom Metazoa; phylum Arthropoda; class Insecta; order Hymenoptera; family Andrenidae; genus Andrena; species Andrena flavipes. The sequence continues at coordinate 39,529,746 of OZ020480.1, forward strand.
ATATCACCCTGTGGGACTTAGAAGTTCCGAGGCTCGAACCTACGTCCAAAAAGTTCGCAGCAGTTTAGCAGTCCGACACTTTACAGCTTTTTTTTTTCTTAATAAGCGTTTATTGTGCCTGCTTAATATTATATGTACAATGGAACAATAAACATAACGTTTACAAAAGTTTCGTGTGGCGTAGATAAACAAAAGTCTTAAGGCTCTGGAAACAGAGCACGCATAGACATATTGTAGGAATATAGTTTATATTGCACTTAATGCTATCGTATTTGATTATTGCGAGCATGTTTTGCTTGAATATAAGTCGTTAAATCTGGTACAGTTGGCACGATACTGTTACACACGTTCATAATAATTTGTGGGAAGAGAGGAGGAGGAACACGTAGATGTCCCTCCTAGTTTACCGTTGAGGTGAATGAGTCTAGATGGAAGGTGATAGATTAGGTTTTTTTACGTTAGTTTTTTTTTTTTTTTTACATAGATTAGATAAGTCGCGGAGAGGTCGTTCGACAAGTAGCTGTGTTGTTATCTCGCTCTGTATTTATCCGCCTTTTAACTGAGTTCTGCTCCAATTTCGCGCTTCAGTGTCTTGTGCCCGTGTGGATCCGGTGTATATCTATTAACGTCTGATGTGCTGTGCTGTAAATCTCCGTATTAACTGGATTATTTCATTTCTTATTCGTCGTTGCCTTCCTTGGCTAACTCTGTGGATTGCCGTTACTGTTTTTGTGAGGTTTTTTCTGGTGCTTCGTGACTACGGGCAAGGAGTCAGCTGTCTTAATTAGTGACATCTATTATCTCGGTTTCCAAACTATCGTGGATAACTGTCTCTATCGGTATGGCTCGCTGTCCCATGTGCTCCAAATTTTTGCCGAAGTCGGGTATCTGCTCAGGCTGTGGTTGCACTTCATCGCAGTCTGCCTCACCTGATGCTGCAATATCTACACAGCCCAGCAGGGGCAGCTCGCCGGTCAACCCTGGGGGATTTAATTCCATTCCTGGACAGTCGTTAGACTTGCACACACAGCCTTCTCAGGTGCCTCTGTCTCCGGATCTGCAGAATATCCATACCTGTTTGCAGGAAATAATTGCTAAGCTGAATACTCTTGATGACCTAGTTGCCCGGGTGAATATGTGTACCAACTCGGTGAATACCTTGCGCTCTTCAGTCTCTGACATTGCTGCGCGCGTCGATAACATGTCCAGTGATCAACACCTTCTTGATCGACGTCTTACGGCTATTGAGCAATCACAATCTATTGCCACTACAACTGGGGCTGCTGCTTCTACTTCTGTCTCTCTTCCTGCGCCTTTTGAGGATGTGACTAGAAGAATAGCGCGTATTGAGCGGTCCAATAGGGATCATGAGCTGGTCATATCTGGAATTCCTAGTAATGCTAACGAAGGACCGCTACAGGTGATCACGAGAATTGCTGAAGCTATAAAGGTGCCTATTACACCGTCTGATGTCTCCTCCACGTTGTGGCTCAAGAGCTCCAATGCTGCCTTCAAGACGCTCATTATCTCGTTTACCTCTACACTAATTCGCGATGACTGGATCTCAAAAAAGCGTGTGAAGAAGGACCTGCGGGCTGTGGAAATTGTCCCTTCCTGGCCGAACACGCTAGTCTATATTAATGAACGCTCCACGGCCAGTGAGCGCAACACTCTGAAGGAAGCGAAGAAGACGGCTAAGGAGTACAATTTTAAATATGTATGGATGAGGCGTGGTATCACTTACATAAAAAAAGATGATGCCTCTAAGACCACCCGATTCTCGTCGCCATTGGAACTCAACAAGGAGCAATGACTTGTGTCTAGTCAGAACCGGCTTCCTGCTGGTCCTCCTGCTGGACTCTCTACCGGTGATCTACCTGGCTTATTGTCTATGGGCTCTTCGGCATCTATCTCCTCTTCTACTTCCTCGGATGTAATCTCTGCACTTGCTACTCCATCTATGACCAACTCTACTGTATCCTCTACGCTCGCAGATCTACTAAGTGCTAATTCTAGTTCTCTCTCTGTTGCGCATATAAATGTTCGTTCTTTGACTGCTCACTTCTCTGGCTTATCTGATCTTTTGCATGATTACAAGTTTGATGTACTAGCGCTTAGTGAAACCTGGCTGCGTACCACGGATAACTCCGTGTCATTATATATACCTGGTTACGTACTTATTCGCTCTGACCGGTGCTCTGACTCCCTCTCTCGTGGAGGTGGTACGGCTCTATACATTGACTCTAGCTTTCATTGTTCTAGTATCTTTAATACGTTTCCCGACAACCTATTCTCCAATAGCTTACTTGATGTATCTGGTGTTCTCATAAGTGTTAATCACAGTCGTCTGGCAATACTTTCTATTTATCGTCCGCCTAGCTGTCCGATCACGTCTTTAAAAAATTTGGAACTTTTTCTCACGGATATTTCTTGTTACGTTGATCGCATAGTATGCCTAGGTGATTTTAATGTCAATTTCAATAACACTAGCAACTCAGATCTACATTACATTCATAGTATAATGTCTATTCTATCTTTAAAGCAAATCATTGCTGAACCAACGCGGATTACGCAAACTTCGTCAACCTTGCTTGACCTGATCTTGGTCAGTAGTGATGTGGATGTGGTCTCTTCGGGTGTATTCATATATCATTATAAGTCACATTAGTGATCATTGTTTAATATATGCCCTCGTTGATATTCCTAAGACACGTACTCAACAGCGTTATGTTTTGAGTCGAGACCTAAATAGCATCCCTCTTGAGAGCTTCCGTATCGCTGCTGAGCAGGTCAATTGGGACTCCATCCATAATTTGGATACTACGGACTCCAAAGCTGAAGCGTTTGCTACCTTAATTACTGCTCTATTTGATCAGTTCGCGCCTGTACGTCTAAAGCGTGTCTCGAAGACTCCCATGCCGTGGCTCACACCTACTGTCAAGAAGCTTATGAACCTTCGTAATCGTGCGCTAACCAAGTATAGGAGATTTGGAACGGCAGCTGCTTGGGATTACTACAAATTGCTTCGGAACCTCGCCAATTCCTCTATTCGTACGGAGAAGCGACTATATTTCAAGAATCTTTCCCGTTTCGGCTCCTCTAAGAGCTTCTGGCAATCTCTCTCTACTGCTGGGTTTCACAGGCCTTCACATTCATCCTCTGTTCCTGATTCCTTTCCGGATCCCTCTGCTATTAATAATCACTTTCTCGATTCTCTACCTTCTACCTCTGTGTCTCCTGAGCTCATTTCCTATTATTTATCCCAGACGCGTGAGTCCTCTGCTTCCTCTAGCTTCACTTTTGCACCTTTCTCTTTAGGCGATCTTTACTCTGTTTTCAAAGGCATAAAACTTACCTCCTCCAACCCCTATGATATTTCTGGCATCATGATAGTTAATTGTGTTCCTTACTGCCTTGATTCTCTTCTACATCTCCTCAACTCTGCTGTCCTATCTGGGTCCTTCCCCGCTGCTTGGAAGCATTCCTTTGTCTATCCTATTCCTAAGTCTGCTAATGCCACCACCCTTGATTCTCTTCGTCCTATTTCTCTTACGCCTTTCCTTTCCAAGGTTCTTGAAAAGCTTTGTTTTGCACAACTGCTGAGGCACTTTGACTCATGCAACGCTATTCCGTCTTTTCAGTCTGGCTTTCGTAGAGGTTATAGTGCGAGCACTGCCTTGCTCCACATCTCGGATACTGTTCTTCGTGCATTTGACTCGCGCCGCTTAACTTGTATCACGTCGTTGGATTTCTCAAAAGCGTTTGATACAATTGATCACAACTTGCTGGGTGCCAAGTTAAGTTATCTCAGACTGTCGCCTAGTGCTTTGTTATTTCTCAAATCTTATCTTTTATCGCGCACGCAGCAGGTTGTGCTCAAACGCTCTTTACCTCTATTTTCGACTATTAGACAGACTTCTCGTGGAGTTCCGCAAGGCTCTGTGCTAGGTCCACTTCTGTTCAGTATCTACGTGAGTGATCTGCCTGAAGTATGTAATCATTGTCAAGCTTATATGTATGCGGACGACACCCAGCTCATTAAGGTTTTTGATCCCAACTGTGCTGATCTAAGGTCGGTATCAAATATATTGGCCGGTGAGTTTGTTTTCCCGATCAGCGATCGAGGAGAAATCAACCACCACCATCTGACGATCAGAGAGAGAGCGAGAACGTTGAGAAAAGGAGCATCGAGCAGGCAAGCGGTATGGTGGGAGAATACCCCTCACGAAACTCACCGGCCAATATATCTGATACCGACCTTAGCTAAAGCAGAAATTGAAGCTGATTTACGTCGACTTATTCACTGGTCTGACTCTCATGGCCTCCAACTTAATCCAACCAAAACCACTGTTCTTGTTGCTGGTTCTCCTATTTTCCTCAGTAACCTGTCCTCTTTTGACATATCCTTTGGCTCCTCTGTCCTTGGTGTACAACCTGTGTTAAAAAACTTAGGTGTGACCTTTGATCCCCATTGGTGTTTTGACCGTCATGTTGCTGTGTTATGTCGATCTGCCTTCTCTCGCATGCGCTCCCTTTACCCTTCACGTCGTATATTGTCTACTAACACAAAGCTCTTGTTATGTCAAGCCTTAATTATTTCCATTTTTGACTATGCTGATGTAGTGTATGGTCCGTGTCTTTCCTCTTCACTTTTGTCTGTTGTCCAACGTGTGCAGAACTCATGTCTTCGTTTCTCCTATAATGTTCGTAAGTACGATCACATAACGCCTTCTTTCCAACGTTCTGGCTGGCTAAAGATGAAACAGAGATGGATTTTCCATCTCTGCTGTCTTGTCTATAAGATACTTGCAACAGGTACGCCGAGGTATCTGTACGATCTGCTGCGCTCCAATTTGTCCATGCGCTCTAGCGAGTCTATGACAACGAGACGCTGTTTCGATTTGTCTGTGCCTCACCATCGCTCTTGTAAATTCACTGCGTCCTTCTCCTACTTATCTTCCTATTATTATAACCACATACCGTCTAATATACGTTCTCTGTCATCGTTTGCTGCATTTAAGCTGGGTGCTCGTTCTTTCATCCTCTCGCGGTTCCCTATGTAAATGGCTTTCTCTTATGCTTACCCTGTTTTTAGCTATTTTATTTTATTATATTTAGTGTTACTCTATTTGTTTTCTTTCATTTTTATTTTATTTTATTTATCAACAACTTTTTAGGTTAGGTTGTAGAGCAGCAGTCAATGCTGAACCTCGCCTACTCTCCATTGTAATTTTAATTGTAATGATGCAATAAAGACATTTAATAATAATAATAATAATAATAATAAGTTCGATATTTTAAGCAAAGTTATGTACAAGGTAATGAAGCTTAATTTGCTAAAAGGTTCAATAAAACTAAAACTAATGATAAGGGTACTTATTTCTAGTGAAAGTTCAGTTTGGACTGGTAGAGCGCTATCTTATTTTAACCACCAATATTTGTCGGTGAATTTTAGGTGTTTGAATTTTTGGTCTTGTGTGGAAAGTGGGTGCATAAAGCGCAATGCTGGGTCACTGGCTCCAATATTCATATTATAGGGGATTGTTTTGTTGTAGTTTTTCCTATTGAAGTGATAAATAATTGGTATGTTGATATCGTTTTGGATTAGTCCCTTGCTATCTAAGTATAGGAACGCTTCCGGAGGAATGTAGCCCGTATATGTAGTTTTCTCATGGTACATTGGGTTAGGGTAAGATGAACTGTAAATTAAGCTATTAGTCTCTATATTATGAATATTGGCCCAGTGGTTTCTTATCAGTTTAAGTATATACTCGAGCTCATTTAAGAAGGAACTGAATTCGCGCATGTAGAATTCGCTCATTGGCTCCGAGGGAGCGTTTGTTTGTGGTGTAGCCAATAGTAACTTGTTTCATCGAACTCAATAGATTTCACGAACGGATTTTCTGTCCTCGAAGTGACAGAAAATATAACCTAAATGCTATTCTGGATTTCCTAAAGATGCTGTTGCGGCATAATAATAAACTTTTGGAAGGATGATAAAAAGTTCACAAATGTTTCGTGAAAGAACGAAATACCCACTAAACATATGTTGTCATATAGGACATACTTAGGTTATATTTCCTGTCACTTCGAGGAGCTGACCATAGAATAATCACGCGCATCCAGCCTGCGCATTTTCCAGTCTAGAAAGTACGAATAAATACGAGAAAATTATTCATGGCCAACAGTATGAAGGCTCGGAGAGAAGAAATATAGGAAAATTAAATGTTGTTAAACTGTATTTTAAAAAATATAGTGTTGTAAAGCTCGTCACGACACACATTTTTTCTATTTACAGCTTGTTTATCGAATCATTACTATTCGAGTTAAAAATTATAAACAAGAAATTTTTCATCGTCCAAAATCATTATTTCTTTAAATATAAATTGCGATAACTTGAGTAAATTAGGGATTGTTATGAGACTTAAAACATAACTTCAGATAATTCTAGCAAAGCCGTAAAATGTATTCACAAAACCCTTGTGTTAAAAAATGTTATAATATTTAATTAAAAAGAAATACTGGACATAGCCCATGTTTTTCAACGTTCGCTGTTAAAAAGTATCGAGGCAATTTTGAGGTACATATAACTTGCAGGGACAAAGTTTTTCCTTAATATACAAGGAACATTTTCACCAATTTTCACGCTGATTATTAAATAATTATAGAAGATAAAGCGATATATATAAATTCCGCGCGCCACCGACAGTCAACGCGAGTGCTGAAACTCCTAAGTAACGCATTATACGGGGCTGTTGACTGTCGGTGGCGCGCGGAATTTATATATATCGCTTTATCTTCTATAATTATTTATTAATCAGCGTGAAAATTGGCGAAAATGTTCCTTGTATATTAAAGAAAAACTTTGTCACCTCAAGTTATATGTACGTCAAAATTACCTCGATACTTTTTAACGGCGAACGTTGAAAAACATGGGCTATGTCCAGTATTTCTTTTTAATAAATATTATTACATTTTTTAACAGAAAGGTTTTGTATATACATTTTACGGCTTCACTAGAGTTTTCCGAGTTTTATGTTTCAAGTCTCATAACAATCTGATAATAATTACTCAAGTTATCGCAATTTTTGTTTAAAAAGGTATTGACTTTGGTCGAAGACATTTGTTTGGTTCATAATTAGTAAAAAGAACAAATGTGTGCCGTGACGAGCTTTACAACATTATATTTTTCAAAATCCAGTTTAATAAAATTTAATTTTCCAATTTTTCTTAGCGTTTGGACAATACTGTTTCGCATTTTCGAACGCTAGTCTTCTTATTGCATCCGAGCCTTCATTGAATTCCCCCTGATTAAATTGATTCAATCATAGTGCTTCAAATAAAAATTGGTTGGGGTTATTTAAGTAATGCCCATTTCTTGTATTTTGCCATATAATTGCGGCAGTGAGAGTAACAACAGACTAACTCACATTTTTTTCGAAATTGAGTTAGTAGCAATAACTTATTACAATAGGCTGTAGGTACTAATCATACACAATAGGAAAAAAAATTTAATGTGGGTTAGTCCGTTGTTGCTCTCACTGCCTCAATTATAACCTAAATTCAACAGCGATTTCAAAGGATGTATGTACACATGTGTCACGGTAAATGATATTTGTTTATTTAATAGGGCATAGTACTTTTTTACAAATTGCCGACAATATCGTGCACACTGTACATAGGAAAAAGTTCCGCATCTTTCACATGTAAAAAGACTTCGGTTATTTTGAATTTCAATGGCAGGAAAGGAATTTTTGTAAAAAAAAAGCGTCATAGACCACTTCTCGTGAAACAATGAAAATTGGGACATTCAGTAAGATATAATTCCACACATATCAGAGATATCAAAATTAAATTTGGTACACTTCAAATACATACCTCAACACTTAATTCCATAAAAAATTAGTTGAATTAAGCAAACAACAATACTATAAACAACAATACAAGTTCTGAAGAGTTTCGTGGTTCTCTTCTTCAAAACCGTGTAGTCGCGTTAAAAATGAATGAATGTGAAAAACAATCATACTACCTGCAATCAACTACCTATAAAAGAAAATTTGCAGTCTAGCGATATTTTTGTAAAAGGACTTAGTGCCGTGTTTCGACCCGAAATGCCCCACTGTGCGCCGCCGAACAACTCAAATCCTATTTATTATTACCCAGATATTATCATTGCCCATCTCTGTTCTCCAACCGCTTCTCCGTGATTCATTCAAGCCTCCTTGATGGCAAAATAGTGATAGGGGAAATGCGGCAACAGCGCGATTCGACTCTCGATACGTCTCGGCAACTATGTCTTTCCTACATTTATCGGCTAGATTGGACTTCCACCGGGTTTTATGGTACAATGCACGAATATACCATCAACGCCGGTGGCGGAGAATCCTTGAAGCTTCATTCTGTCATTTCTCGAGTCTGTCTTAGTACACGATTCATAAATTCATTATTATTTCGACATACGGTGGTTATTAGCGCTCATAGGCACCAGACCACCCTGTACAGATGTCTGCTGAAGGCAACTATACCCGCAAAAACTTCTTTCATGCCGATTCCAGGGCGAAAGTTGTAATTTACGGTGTGTTTACTACATCTCGTATACGCAGGGCTGGTGGAACCATTATGCAAGTTAGGCGCCGCATAAGGGCGCCAGCCGAATGGGACGCTAAAAAACTGTCTCGCACGCTTAATAATATACATAGGAATACCCCCACATAAACGAAATGTTCATCCCGTAAAAATAAAACATATGAAATAGAAAACATGTGCAAAAATTTGGGGCACCAAAAATTTTCTTGTATAAGGGCGCCAACTAACCTCGCGTCGGCCCTGCGTATACGTCACGCTGGTGCTACGTGGCTACACTACGCCATTAGCGCCACCAACGGACAAGCCTTGAAATTTCATTCTGTCAGTTTTCGATTCATAAATTCATTATTATTTCGACATACGGTGGTTATTAGCACTCATACGCACCAGACCACCCTGCACGTGTTAAAAACGTTGTTCTAATGGTTGACACGAAGCTCGATCCAGGACAGTTCTAGGGTAAGGACTGAGCGGTCTCTCACAGTTCGCATACCAGAAGGCATCACCTTCCCCACTCCGTGGCCAGATCCTCCAGGAACAGAGTCCCTATTCTTTGGCAATACGGCGTCACGCCGATTGCCATTCCTAGAACCTTTATCTTACTCTAAGCAACCAATCCTTCGACACCCGATAGTTGGAAGACCCAAAGTGGTCGCCAGCCATCGCCTGATGTCAGGACTGTTTAGTCTCATGCACCCTCATTCAGGAATACTCACAGCCCAAGTCCCAGTCATAAACCACCGAAGGCGGGACAGCATGGGGCCATCCGCCTTCGACCCTACCCTTAAAATTGGTGATGCTAACACGGCCAACCTGACAAGCTTCACGTTCTCGGGAAGCATTCATTCACACAACAATTGCACTTCATACAAGCTAGTCAATTTACACTCTAACATTCTTACATAAGTTTCAATTACAATTACCCGGGGACACAATCGATTCAATCACTCAGTCGGACTCCAACGAATCACACACAAGATGATCGTTCTTCCGACCCCATTTACACGCATTGTATTACAAAATACAACTTCGCATTTCTCATTGAGTTCGTAACAGCCGCAACCCTGTAACTCAAACACTACGTTGCCGTTACTCTCAATTCTTCAACAATAATAATGCCCTCAAGCATGCTGCAACAATCTCAGACGGCCCACAAAAGCTCGCCTCACAGTTCAACAGCCATGACACCCGCAAGTGCGTACTCCAAACACAGATAGTATTACAAAATACCTCTGTAACAGAACGATATTCCCAAATACTGTTCAACCACAAAGAAGAACATCCACCAGCACCTTACAAAAGAAATAACTGGTGTACACGAACAATAAAGCAAGCAACATTTAAGCCAAACAAACACCATATATTTGACTTAATGCCATACAATAACAAATATCACTACATAGTGTCTTACAATTAATAAAATATTCTAACTCTGTTAAAGTGCTAACACGGTTCACTTTGGACCTCCATCTTCCTCACTCTCCGACAAATCACCCGGCAGTTCACCGTCCCAACGACGCAAACGGTCCTTCGGTGCCACTTGTGGTCTACCAGACTTCCCTACAATTTTATAACGATCGTTTGTTAGGACTTCCGAAATGACAAACGGGCCTTCATATTTCTTCTCCAACTTAGCGTTACGTGTAGCAGCCGGTTTAATGAAAACTGCATCACTCAGTTTAAACTTAACATTTGTGCGTCTCTTCTTATTGAACCTGCGGTCTTGTTTTTCCGCATTTTCTAAAAGTCGTTTAAATGCAGTTTCCCTGTCCTGATTTAAATTAATCTCCTCGCCCAGATTTGACAAATCTGCCTCCGCATGTACCGCGTTACCTGCACTACGTTCCATACCAAACAATAGCCTATAAGGCGAGAAACCCGTACTACTCTGTACCGTAGTATTTAATGATTCTTGAACTTTGTTCATTTTACTCGGGCATTCTGAAATTTTTGATAACTCTGCTGTTAATAAATTAGTAACTGTACCTACGTACCTTTCAGCTTGCCCATTTGCTCTTGGGGCACCAGTGGCAATCAAATGTAAGTGTACATTCTGTTTTTCCAGAAACACTTGCAAAGACTTATATTAGTCCCGCGATCTAATACAATAACCCGTGGTCTCCCAAAAAGTGTTAATCTTTCCCTGAAAACTTGTAATGTTTCCCCCCCTGTCAAAGATTTTAATGGAATAAGTTGTAGATATTTTGTAAATGCATCAACCATTATTAAAATATGTTGCTAACCATCTTTGGGCCGAGGGAAAGGTCCCACACAATCACAATGGATAATATCGAAAGGAATCGGTGTCTTTTTAATAAAATGTAGTAATCCCTGTTCGGCCCAACTTGACGTATAGACACAGTGCAGGTAAGGCAATGTCCAACGTACTTCTTTACAAAAGAACGCATCTGCGGAAACCAAAATTTACGAGCAATGCATCCATAAACCTTTTCGCTACCAACATGTGAATTTTCATCGTGATACAATCGCAACAAACCAAACCGACTGCCCTTCAGTACATAATATCGGTAAAGTGTTCTTTGTTTATCGCTACACAGTTTGCGACACAACAAATCATTAACTACTTCGTAATCACTAGTTACAGCCTCCTTAGCTTTCACCCTTTCAATTAAGTCGATGGTATCCTTATCGTTTCTTTGCGCGACTTGTAACCAGGATTCAACAGATATTATATTTACATTACAAGTATCTGCAGAAACCACGCCACCAGCCGAGTCAAGCGGCGGATTTCTACTAAGAAAATCTACATGCTCTATATATTTCCCTTTACGATATTCTATCTCGAAATTAAAATCTTGCAGATATACCCACCAACGAGCAACGCGAGGCAACAAGTGTTTCTTATTTTATGTAGCTTTTATCGCATTACAATCAGTTATAATTTTAAATTGAATGCCTAACAAATAAACACGGAAATACTTTAATGCATTTACAATCGCGAGAGTCTCAAGCTCATAAGAGTGATATCGTGACTCTTCGTTTGTTGTTCGCCGACTAAAATAAGACACGACTTTCAAACCACCTTCTATCCTTTGAAACAAAATAGCCCCATATCCAATAGAACTAGCATCCGTATGCAATTCTGTTTCTCGAGACGGATCAAAGATTACAAGGAGTGGTCTCGATATCAAGCAGCTAATGATATATTCGCGCGCCTTATTTTGTTCTTCGCCCCACAACCATGGTTCGTTCATTTTTGTTAATTTAGTAATACATGCACCGCGTGCAGCAAACTCGGGAACAAATTTCCGAAAATAAGTAGCGAGACCCATAAATTGGCGAACTTGTTTTACATTAGTAGGCATAGGCGTTTCTAACAATGCCTTTATTTTCTTTGTACTCGGACGTATACCATCTGCCGATACCTCACGACCCAAATACTCTACAGTGGTTTGGAAAAACTTACATTTCTTAGCGTCAATCGAAAAACCAGCTACATCTAGAGCATGCAGTACACGACTCAGGGCCTCCAATCCCTCCTCCACAGTTCGAGAAGGAATCAAAATATCATCGAGGTACACGACCGCTATACTAAAACGCAAATTTCCTAAGGCTGTATTAATCGCTCTTTGAAAAACTGCAGGGGCATTGGCCACACCAAATGGCATTCGTAGATACTCATAATGACCATCCGGCGTAACAAAAGCAGTTTTCTCAATCGAATCAGAAGCTATCGGAATCTGATGAAAACCCGACGCCATATCAAGGATAGTAAAGTACTTTCCTTTGCCCAACCGATCTAATTGATCGTCGATTAAAGGCAAGGGGTACCTGTCTTTTACTGTTATTTTATTTATTTCCCGAAAATCTACACACAATCTATCATCGCCATTTGCTTTAGAAACTATGCATTTGCTAAGAACTGGGCTTGAAAACGGCGAAACGCTATCCCCGTATAATACCATTTTCCATTAAATCGCAAATTATTGTCCTGACTTTTCTCCTTTGCGAAAATGACAATCGATACGGTTGATATCTCACCACCTTGTTTATTTTTAGAACAATGCTCAACTCACCGGTATTCACAGGTCGAACTTTGTTACCTGTCGTAAACATATGGTCATAGCGCCGTAATAACACCTCCAAGGGTTGACGAATTTCAGGTAACAGCTCCTCAACCAGGTTGCATTGTGGATCCGCAGGTAAGCTCGCTGACCTCACGGGAAAATATAACAGTTTCTTCTCTCCATTCACTTTTTTGATACAGAAGTTTTCGTAATCCAATATATCTTCGCCAATAATTATGTCATACGGCAAATTGACGTCCGGCACAACCAAAAATTCTAATTCGACCGCAGTATCCTCGGCTTGAATTAAAACTTTGGTGCTTCCTAGGGCACCTACGCGTCCACCACCAAGTCCTCGCACTATTGTGTTACAGGGTTCAATCTTACAATCCGCACGTTTTGCTATTCCTTCACGCACCATTGATTTATTGGCACCTGAATCTAACAAAGACTGTACCAAAATGTCTTTAAACAATATGGGTGTCAAACCCATGTCTTTGACATGACCTACGTTCGCTCGTAGTTGCTTCCCGTCGGTAATCGATTTCCTGGCTTTTGGATCATCTCTCTGTACACGCTGTTTCGCCCAACATTGGGACTCTTCGTGGCCATTTTTAAAACAAAAGCCACAAGTCAGCTGCTTGGAAGATCCCGGCATGGGATGGCGGTTACTTGACCCATCCGTCTTCCGTTTTTTCGGACACTCGAATTGTAGGTGTCCCACCTCATTACACGTGAAGCACCGTTTACGGTCGTTGCCATCTTTATAGCTTCTATCGTCTTTACGGTTCCTAACATCTTTACGATACTTATCATCCTGCTTTCGCAAAGTATGATGAGGCCTTGTATCATTGTCTTTGTCCCTCTTCCCCAATTGAAATTGTGAGATTCCTGCCTTTAGTGCTGCAGTCGTTTGATAATTTGCATTCATCAAAGATTGCCGCGCTGTTGGATCACTCACATGTCCAATCACAAGGCTAATCAGTTCCTTTGGCTTAAATTCAATTCCCGTTTGCTCATAATATTTTAATTTATTACGGACGTATTCCGAAGAGGATCTTGCACTATCACTTGTGTATGTCACAGCACGAACTAACAGCTCACAGAGTCTGTCTCCCGAAATAAATTCCGCACACATATCTTCCCGGAATTTCTGCCACGTTCTTGGATGTCCATGTCATGACGCGTACCACGTCTTACCTGATCCCGTCAATGCATGGGTCGCTAGATTTAATCGTTGAGTAAGAGGTAATGTCTCTGTGGCCTTCTCCACAATATCACACCACTTCTCAGCATTATCTTCAATATCTATACCTCCAAATTCCGGTATCGCTTCTGCTACAAGCACAGGCGTTGAGGTAGATGTACTCGGCACACGATTCATGGTACTTTCCATGAATTTCATGAAAAGTGCTTCAAACGACGATACACTTGGTTCATTAACAGCACTATCTTTTTCTGCCATCTTCAGACGTTGATTCACTAACACAGTAAACTAACTGTTCAACTAACACAGTTCTATGCTAGTATCCCACTTCTGATGTTAAAAACGTTGTTCTAAGGGTTGACACGAAGCTCGATCCAGGACAGTTCTAGGGTAAGGACTGAGCGGTCTCTCACAGTTCGCATACCAGAAGGCATTACCTTCCCCACTCCGTGGCCAGATCCTCCAGGAACAGAGTCCCTATTCTTTGGCAATACGGCGTCACACCGATTGCCATTCCTAGAATCTTTATCTTACTCTAAACAACCAATCCTTCGACACCCGATAGTTGGAAGACCCAAAGTGGTCGCCAGCCATCGCCTGATGTCAGGACTGTTTAGTCTCATGCACCCTCATTCAGGAATACTCACAGCCCAAGTCCCAGTCATAAACCACCGAAGGCGGGACAGCATGGGGCCATCCGCCTTCGATACTACCCTTAAAATTGGTGATGCTAACACACGGATGTCTGCTGAAGGCAACTATACCCGCAAAAACTTCTTTCATGTCGATTTCAGGGCGAAAGTTGTAATTTACGGTTTGTTTACTATACGCGTATATGTACATGCTCAACTTAGCTTGTGTGAGCGTACGCACACATTTAACGCCCGGTGAGACGGCAGCCTTAACTTCAAACACAATAGAGAGTTTCCAAAATAACTAAAACTATCATCGGAATCGTAATCGGTACCGTTATTTTAATCAATACATACTCACCTCAAACTTCAGAACACCAATATTACAGAATAAAGACAAATTTTCCACAAGTCACGAAAATTTTTTATCACTGCCTGTCACGTCCCGCGATGTGGAGTCTAATGTTAATTAACCTTTTAAAGCATATATTTACTATTTCGTACTCAGAGGTATTGTAATTACCTCATATGAATACTATACAAATATTGTGCAACAAATAGTCGACATGGCATTCAAACTGTAAACAAGGATAAGAAGAGATCAAGCGAAGAATACACGGACGGCAGCGAGCAGGACAACCAGATCAAGGAGGTGGCGGACAGTCAGCTGCATACCACGTAGCTGACCGCACGAACATCAAGAAGGCCCAGTTAATACCAGCTGATGCTCAGCGTGATACAAAGGCCCTTATCAACCAGTGGAGACGACATCACCTTCCCGGAGCTGTGCCCCTGATCCTCGCCAGAAGATTGCCCTCCCGTTATTTCTCGCAAACAAATCTCCAAAATAATATGTTTAACTTCAACCCTTAATAAATAAGCTGTACGAAACCGATCGTACAGAAAATATTGTAAACGAATATCATATAAATCAAATGCGAATTAATGTAAGAATCTTACTATCGTCGCTGCTGGGAATCAGTTAAAATGGAACGTGCCTAAGTAGTAAACAAAACTCCCAGAATAGAACGATGGGAAGATTCTTCCTGGAAGATTCCAGGTAGGAGCTGTGGGATGGGGTCTCCCACCTATGATTTGTCATGTGACAAATCCTAGAGCAGGAGTGACCGATTGCCCTATAAAAAGGGATCGGACCAACCGCGGAGCTCGTTATCATAATTATTATTATTCATTATTATCATCATTATTGTACCAGTGTTTTTGCGCAAACTTATAAAACTTTGAAAAGTGTTAGAATCAAGTGGACAGAAAAATAAAGGTGATTGTTTTTTTTTATATTATATCAGTGAGTGAAGTGTTTCCACCCTTAACCTCATCCTATAAATTGAGCACTAGTCTTTTGAAATATTGAATTTAGATTACGAGAATGTGTATTGACAGTTCACGAGTTGCGCCGATTGATGGTACTACCTAAGAGCAGAACGTTGCCCGCGGTTTTACCAGATATTAAGCGTAAACCGTGATCGACGCGAATTATTTAAATATTAATCAACTTTTAATCAATGATTGCGAATATGAAAAGCCACGCTTGCCCCGCCGACGGTGTCACCTATGAGCAGAACGTTGCCCGCGGTAGCACCTGATGCGGAAGGTGGAGAGTGGTTTATCGATGAATCAATAACTATTATTGACTATTCCAAAAGACTAATGCCAAGAAATCATCGCGCTGGACGGCGAGTGCAACTACGAAAACTAAAGTGGCAATTTTGTAACACGCCGGCAAATTACGTCGAGCTTGTTACGAGCCGGGGCTGCGGCAACGCGAGAGGCCGGCGAGAGGTATATTTTCTAGGGAATATGGTTTATGAGTTTATTAGTTAGGTGCGCGGACGAACCTGATGCGAAATCAGGGAGCCGCTAGGATTATTGACGGTGAGGACGAACCTGATGTGAAATCAGGGAGCCTCTAGGAATGGAGTCAAGCGCGGACGAACCTGATATGAAATCAGGGAGCCGCAGGATTGTGAAATGTCGTGAACGAACCCGATGCTAAATCGGGGAGTCACTAGGATAACGTTCACAGACGAACCTGGTGCGAAACCAGGGAGCTGCTAGGAGGTCGGATTATTTACAGACGAACCTGGCGTGAAACCAGGGAGCTGTTCGGAGGTTGGTAGACTTACAGACGAACCTGATGCGAAATCAGGGAGCTGTAGGATACGGACGAACCTGATGTTAAATCAGGGAGCCGTAGGAGGGTGAGGTTTCGTGGACGAACCCGATGCTAAATCGGGGAGCCACTAGGTTGGAGAAGATGGTTTGTTGTGGTAAAGGGTTTGCGAACGGACCTGATGCGAAATCAGGGAGTCGCAGGAAATGTTAGTAAAGCCTCGTAACTCTTAATTAAAGTTAATACAACTCGAGCGGTAAAGTTGTATCAGTGGGTGAGTGCTACCAATATTATAAGGATCGCTGGGTAAAAGATGGGTTTAACGAATCTACTCGATTTACAAGTGAACACCATTCGTATATTCAATAATCAGTTATTGTACAAATGTAAGTGTCGCGATTAGTTAATTATATAAAGTGTATAAGTTACCACTAGTTGCACGGTGTTGACGCACTGGCGATGCGGGGCGTAAGAGCGGCTATTACAATATGCCTAATAGAATATAAACCGAACTCGCGGATTCTATGAGGTTAACTATTGATTCTGAGAGGGACCTTAGCCCGATCTTACTGAATTTAACCAACTCTGTACGAGCGTGACACGACGTGACTCTACGCGTGACTCTATAGCTTTGAACCGCAGAGGGTAGAAAACAAAGGGTTTATATACTCCCAAAAATGAGTGGGGGTTCATTAGGAATTTTCCATATAAGGAAATCTTTCGGGGTTATCGTCGTGTCACTTCCGTTCCCGTGGTCGTTATCTAAATGGTCGAGATCATGACCCCCTAAGTGAAATGTTTGATAAACGAAAGGGTTTTAGGGCGTCTTCCCTTCACAGACGCGAGCTCGATGAAAGCGGCGTATAGAAATTCTATATACGTAACATCTCCCCCCTAAGATAAAACATCGCGATTCTCGTGATGCTTTTCAAGAGAAGGGAAAACGCCCTACAAATCCTTTTATAAGCAAAGTGTAAAAGAGAATTGTCGGGTGTAGTGTAATGTAATTAGTGTACTTATCGCTAAGTGTTGTGGTGTGGGAGTGTTTAGTCGTCGTTGGGCACCACGTAGCCCATCTGCAACCAGTGCTCGATGACGTCCAATGGGGGTTGTCCCGGTAGCCGGTCAAGCGTCAGTGTGGCTGTGAGGCCATCTATTGTTGGTTGGATGTCTGCGAGGCAACCCTTCCTTCTCCCCATGACCATCTCCGCGATGTGCGTGGTCCTCCGGAGTGGTCTGCACGATCGTGGTTTAACCCCCTTCAATCGAATCCTCGTTGACTGCCATGGCAGGGCATGGAATCGGGGTGGCAAGGATCGTAGTTGTGCGACAGGGCAGTCCGTCATTATGCCGTGGTCGCCGAGGAGGATGGTGCATGTTGTTCCCCTTACCTCGGCAATTTCGCCACGGAGCCACCCCTGGCTAACGAATTTGACGGCCACGAGTCGTCCCAGTTTGGTGCTGTCCATTGTGGGCTGATATAAATGATGTCTGGATGTCATGTAGGTGTTCAACTCCCGATACATGACATTCGTTGCCTCCGCGTACGTATCCAAGGTGACCCAGAAGGTGATGGGATCCTCTACATGACTGACCAAGCAGCGGGATGCCTTCCCAAAATCACGCACCGAGATGGTTCTCATGCTTGCGTCTTTTTGTGACGATCGTCTTGATAATGTCTGTGTGGCGATGCTCTTAGGCATGTAGAAACTGGACTTGTGCTGAGTTGAGGGGCCTGATGCCCTGCTCTTATAGGGAAGAAACCCTTATCGCGCCCCCACCCTGAAACTATACGTGTCCCAGAGGAGGGATTCTCGTGGGAGTGGTTTCATCCCCTTAGAAACTGTGGCACACGGGCTATAGTTTTCGGATGTATTTGGTATTTTTATTGTTGTTTCCTGGTTCTCTTTAGGAGATTCTGTTTTGTTTAGATTATCTGAGGCTATATTACGAATATTAGTCATGTGCGTTAGTAATTCTGATAAATAGTCTCCATACGACTTTAGTTTTTCACCGGTTGGAAAAGAGGTTGGTTCTCGAGCTGGTTTTCCAAAGATTAATTCGTATGGGGTGAAATTTGTTGCTTCGTGAACGGATGTATTGTAAGAGAACATTGCGAATGGTATTAATAAATCCCAGTCTTCATATTTATCCATGTAATGCTTGAGGTATTCGGTGAGGACGATATGACTTCGTTCCAGAGATCCATTGGTTTGTGGTCTATATCCCGAGGTTGTGATTTGCTTGATTTTGAATATTTCAGAGAGATTGGTCATAAGTGTTCCGATGAAGCTAGTACCTTTGTCTGTCAGTATTGCGCGAGGTGTACCGTAAATCGCGATGAAATGTCTGGCGAA
Source organism: Andrena flavipes (assembly GCA_963971345.1). Classification (NCBI taxonomy): domain Eukaryota; kingdom Metazoa; phylum Arthropoda; class Insecta; order Hymenoptera; family Andrenidae; genus Andrena; species Andrena flavipes. The sequence goes on from OZ020480.1 coordinate 39,548,687, forward strand.
AGCATCGGCAATTGTAGCAGCTCGAATGTTAGGTATTGCTACAGCTGCGCAATATTTAGTTAAGTTGTCTTGAATGGTGAGAATGTGTCTGTTCCCACTGGGTGTAATCGGTAAAGGTCCTACTGTATCCAGGGAAATTTTGTCAAAAGCTCCTATAGGTGTGTCAGTGATTAACATCGGCTGACGAGTTTTCGCTCGAACTAATTTTTGTTCTTGACAGCTTTGGCATCTTCGGATGTAGTCTTGAATGTCGTTGCGCATGTGCGGCCAATGGAATTTTGATCGGATGCGTTTATATGTCTTCGTTACTCCTTTATGTCCTCCAATTAAGCTGTCATGAGCTTCGCAGATGATGTGCTGTCTATCTTCTTCGGATGGAGTTGTGATGGTACAGTTGCATAAGATAATCTGCAGGCCTGTTCCTATGAAGACTTCTTCTAACATCTTGACGAATTCGGTGGATGGTATTTTGTGAAGGTCCCCCGTAGCAGAGATCCGAATTGATTTAATTTGATTCTGATCCAAAGTATGGCGAAGAGTTTTCAATCCATTGAGCACATCTACTCTTTTAATATTATCAAAGAAGTTGTCTGAGATTATTACGCTGAAGGTATTAAATAGTCCGTTATCTGTAATTATCACCTGTCCCCTTTTTGGTTGTGCTGCTAGAAGATTTGGTTTATTAATCATTTCAGTATCCAGCAGTAATTTTCCAACGGGGTTTACTAAGTTGCAGTCCGCGGAAATGAAATGTACATAATGTCCTTCTTCAGCGGTAAAGGTATTCGAAGAAACAATAATTTTATGTGGTTGGTCTAATGGGATCTCTTCCAAATCATCACGGTCGTTTGTATTCTCGATGTCGGTAGTGGAGAATGGGTATGGGTCAAGCGTGTGGTCAAAGACCCTAGGTTGAGTTGACCTGCTGTCAGGTGGTTGTCCCACACTTGCTTCGGTCATAGTTCCTGCAGGTAGCTGATTTATTGAGGGTTGTAAAGGTTCTTCCATTACTTCCGATGATACTTGCGGTGTACTCAGTAAATCTGGTTGAAAGTTTTTTGTATTTTCTATGACTGTATCTTCGAACGGCTCTTCAAAAGATATCAGATTATCAAACATGGTCTGGTCCTTATCTAAAGGAACGATTTGAGTGGAATTTGCTGCAGGCAAAAAACTGTTTATGGTTTCCAGGCGTTCGTCTGGCATTGTTACCTCTTGAGATAAGCTGGGAAAAGATCGATTCTTGTGTGTTATTGGAGAATGTTGAACGTTTCCACGTGTGGTTTCTTCTATTTCATCTGAGCTGCTGCTTGTCTCTCGATACTGGGGTCGGTTTTCCCTATCTCTTCGTAATTGTCGTATGCGGTGTCCGATTGTTTCGAGGTTGGCGTCTGTTTTCGGTATCTGGACTTTGTATTCGGGATCCTGGAGCTCTCGTGGAATAAGTGGCAGGCAGGCAGATGTGGGGTTGCGCGACAATGCATCTGCGTTCTTATTCGTTTTTCCAGATTTATGTACAACCTGATACTCATATTCTAAAAGTCGGAGCTTCCACTTCATAAGTCTAGAAGTTGGATCCTTAACAGAATGTAACCAGACCAGGGGTCTGTGATCTGTAACGAGAATGAATGGGGTTCCGTAGATGTAAGGCCTGAAGTATCTTACGGCGTAAACCATGGCCAAACATTCCTTTTCCGTAGCCGAATAATTCTTCTCAGGTTTATTTAGGCTGCGGGAAGCGTAGGCAATCGGCAGGTCGTTTCCTATCTCTCCTTGGCTAAGTACGGCTCCAATTGCGTAATCAGATGCGTCTGTTGTTACAATGAAAGGTTTACTGAAATCAGGGTATTGCAATATGGGCTGTTGGCAGAGTTCATTGCGTAATTGCTTAAAACTCTGGTCCTGTTCCTCTGTCCATTTGAATTTGACGCCTTTTCCTAATAAATTAATTAGAGGTTTTGCTTTTATGGTAAAATTAGGTACGAATCTTCGGTAATATCCAACAAGTCCCAAAAATTGTTGAATGTTCTTCTGCGTTGTAGGTGTAGGAAAATTTTTAACAGCTTTTAATTTCCTAGGATCAGGTCTTACTCCTTCCTTTGAAATAATGTGTCCCAGGTATGCAACTTCTTTTCGAAGAAATTGACATTTGTTGGTCTGGAGTGTTAATCCGTGTTCTCGAAGGCGATTTAACAACTTGTTGACTTTGATATTGTGTTCCTGTAACGATGATGCATAGATCACTATGTCGTCCAAGTAAACAAAGAGGTCTGTTCCCTGAAGTCCAGTGAGTGCTTGATCCATCAGGCGTTGAAAGGTGGGTGGTGCATTCTTTAATCCAAAAGGCATTCGGGAGAATTCATAATGTCCATTTGGAGTAGTGAATGCTGTTTTTGCCTTATCTTTTGGATCCATCTCTATTTGATGAAATCCACTGGCGAGGTCAAAGACTGAAAAATATTTGGCTCCTCCTAAACGATCTAAAATCTCTGTGATTTGAGGTAATGGATATTTATCAGAAATTGTTATATCATTGAGACCGCGAAAATCTATTACCAGACGCCAACGTTTTACTCCGTTTTCGTCTTCTTTCTTCGGTACGATCCACAAAGGTGAATTGTATGGAGATTTTGAAGGTGTAATTATACCATTTGATAATAAAGCGCTGATTTGCTTTTGAATTTCCTTTTGATGTATAAGAGGGTAGCGATATTGTCTTGTGTTGATTGGAATATCGTTGGATGTATGGATTGAGTGTTTAAAATCACGGGCCTTCCCAAGTTTATCTCCAGGAAGATAAAAACGGTCAGGAAAATCTCTAACTAAATTAGTAACGAAATCTAGTTCCTCCTTATTCAAGTGTTTAGTGTTTAAGGCTTCTAAGATTTTTTGTAATCTATCTTGTGTTGATAGGAATTTCGACGGATGTTCCGCAGCTGGGTAAAAATCCTCGTCTGATGAATCGAAGATTTCGAACGGCTCCAATGTTTGTGGTTCTATCTCTACGTCTAGGGGTGCATCGCTGGTATTCGTTGCCATAACGTAGCACTTCCCTTTATCGTTCCTCACGACTGCTTCTCCTATGTAAAGATATTCAAGGGTCTTGATACGCGGTAAATATCCTTCCTTAATCCTCGGGTTTGTAATTGTTATAGCAATCTGTTGCGACGTCCTAGGTTCGATACGATGTTTGGTCGACGACAGTAGTTCTTTTGTTTGAGGTAAGTCCTGATAATTTGAAAAACGTATAGGTCGGGTTGGTTTGTTTTTTAACACCAAGGTACCATGATAATAGGAAATTTCGGCTTCCTCCTGTTTTAAAAATGGGCTTCCTATAAGTCCGTCTGCTTCTATTGCAAGCTTTTTCACCACATAGAAAAGCGCAGGAGCTTCGTGGATATAGAGAATTGTTGTTCCTAAAGTATGAATTGGGTTAGTAGTAATTCCGGTTAGCTCGAGTTCTTCCCGAGAGTTTATCTCGGCTTTTTCTCCCAAGGCGTTAATGACTACTAAATTAACAGATGCTCCACCATCGATTAAGAATTCTCCCGTTCCTGTCTCCAGTTCTGGAACCTTGATGTTGATGCGTGGGGCAGGTGCTTCCTTGATGAGAGTTCCTCTTCGAAGCGGACTGTCCTTTGGCGAACTTCTTTGTTTCCGCTCATCGTTTCGCCTGTACGTTGAGCGCGATCGAAGTTTAAAGACTTGTTTGATTCGGCAGACGAATCTCGCGAATCTCGTCGATATCTCGGACTACGCGGTTGTTTCCTACAGGATTTTCCGTCATGTCCAGTTGTACCGCAATGCCAACAATATAAACTCGGCTTGCGATCTTTATCGGAATTTTTTAAAATGGAGTATTGTTTTTCTCCATCATCTGCGTAAGGTGAATCGGAGCGATAAGAAGGGGACTTCGAGGGGCTCCGGTGACGCAAGGTCCAGGCCGTTGTGCGTGTCCGTCCTTCTCGTTCCTCTTCAAAGCCAGATGTTCTTGTAGACCGATCCCTGTTTTGGTCATATCTACTCGGAGAAAGTGGGTACGACACTTCACAGTCGTGATGGCGAGAATCTTCGGCGTAATGATCTCGACGAGACCACCTGGAGGGTGATTCATTACGAGGGGACTGGCGCCGATTCCTTAATTTTCTGTCTATCTGTAGCACGGCGTCGTAAGCTTGTTCAAGTGTTTTGATGTCTTGACACTGAGCCGACACTTTCCAGGAAATTCGATCCGGTAAACCATCGATGAAGTTTTCCTTAACGTCTTTTTCCATTTCTTTGACGAAGTCTTCAGCGTGATCCAGATACCTTTCCCGAATAGCTCCGCGCGCACAATAAACGAGATGGCTAGTCCTATCGGCGTACTGTCGCAGACTTTCTCCTTCGCGAATTCGTAGTTTCGCGATTTCTACTTGGAAATATGACAAACTTTTTCCCGGCGCGAATCTCTTTTTCAAATGTTGAAGTAATTTCTTAACCGATTCGAATTTATGTTCTAACGTGCACCTGCGTGCTGGACCGATCAGTTTCGTTAGAATTATTGCAAGATACTCGGCTTCCGTACCCTCAGGAATCAAAGTTAACCCGTCTTCCACATTTTGTGCAAAGCGCGTCAAGGATGGACTTTCACCGTCGAAGGTAGGAATTGACATTGTAATGTTCTGTATACATGTCCGTTGCGTCAAGAGTGACATTGTGTTTGCAATAGAAACTGTCAGGTTCATAATGTCGTTAGAAGAGACGTTCGCCTGTGCGTTTATCATTTTGAAAATTTACTAAGTGACTTAACTAGAGAAAACTAGTATATTGTCGATACTAAATTACGAGTGATTTTAACGTATTTAAAAACCCAAATTTTACGGCGATTCTAATGCAGTAGCATCCCACCGCTGTCACCAGTTCTGTTACGAGCCGGGGCTGCGGCAACGCGAGAGGCCGGCGAGAGGTATATTTTCTAGGGAATATGGTTTATGAGTTTATTAGTTAGGTGCGCGGACGAACCTGATGCGAAATCAGGGAGCCGCTAGGATTATTGACGGTGAGGACGAACCTGATGTGAAATCAGGGAGCCTCTAGGAATGGAGTCAAGCGCGGACGAACCTGATATGAAATCAGGGAGCCGCAGGATTGTGAAATGTCGTGAACGAACCCGATGCTAAATCGGGGAGTCACTAGGATAACGTTCACAGACGAACCTGGTGCGAAACCAGGGAGCTGCTAGGAGGTCGGATTATTTACAGACGAACCTGGCGTGAAACCAGGGAGCTGTTCGGAGGTTGGTAGACTTACAGACGAACCTGATGCGAAATCAGGGAGCTGTAGGATACGGACGAACCTGATGTTAAATCAGGGAGCCGTAGGAGGGTGAGGTTTCGTGGACGAACCCGATGCTAAATCGGGGAGCCACTAGGTTGGAGAAGATGGTTTGTTGTGGTAAAGGGTTTGCGAACGGACCTGATGCGAAATCAGGGAGTCGCAGGAAATGTTAGTAAAGCCTCGTAACTCTTAATTAAAGTTAATACAACTCGAGCGGTAAAGTTGTATCAGTGGGTGAGTGCTACCAATATTATAAGGATCGCTGGGTAAAAGATGGGTTTAACGAATCTACTCGATTTACAAGTGAACACCATTCGTATATTCAATAATCAGTTATTGTACAAATGTAAGTGTCGCGATTAGTTAATTATATAAAGTGTATAAGTTACCACTAGTTGCACGGTGTTGACGCACTGGCGATGCGGGGCGTAAGAGCGGCTATTACAATATGCCTAATAGAATATAAACCGAACTCGCGGATTCTATGAGGTTAACTATTGATTCTGAGAGGGACCTTAGCCCGATCTTACTGAATTTAACCAACTCTGTACGAGCGTGACACGACGTGACTCTACGCGTGACTCTATAGCTTTGAACCGCAGAGGGTAGAAAACAAAGGGTTTATATACTCCCAAAAATGAGTGGGGGTTCATTAGGAATTTTCCATATAAGGAAATCTTTCGGGGTTATCGTCGTGTCACTTCCGTTCCCGTGGTCGTTATCTAAATGGTCGAGATCATGACCCCCTAAGTGAAATGTTTGATAAACGAAAGGGTTTTAGGGCGTCTTCCCTTCACAGACGCGAGCTCGATGAAAGCGGCGTATAGAAATTCTATATACGTAACAAGCTCCTGGGAGTTCCCGAAAAGGAGGAAACCCCCAAATTCGGGCACACCCTAATCCCAGGAGAGTGGGCTGCCCCAAACCAAAAGGAAGCGCCTGCTATCAACGGAATCCCAGACGCTCCCATAAATTGGATATTAACACCCATCGACCAGTAAAAAGTAAGCATTTTTAATATAACGTGTTAAAGTGCACCCAAAAGAGTTATTTCAACTATCCCAGAGCGTGAATCCCTGGATTTGCTCGAAAAGCGGATCGAAAATATAAACTCCCCAAAAATCGCGGCCCCGAATAGGAACTAGGGACGTAACACTGCCAAAAACGTATTTTGCCTTCTACAAAGTGCAACATAATCTCAAATGTTATCAAATTCCGTTGGTACTGTAAACACATAGAGAGACGTTTACAAAAGCAAATACGTGTTTTTATTTTAACTTCTACTGGATAAAACTTCCTGTGGCCGATTTGCCCCGGTCTCTCCTAGATATTAACACAAATTTTGGATATATGACGAAGAATGACATTTGGAATACACACATACATGTCCTAGCAGTATAGATACACAATAGACATGTATAGTGGAGAATGTAACTTTTCGATACACTAAAGTAACATTTTCCTACTACTGAACATACCGATAATCGCGAGTTGATGTTGTCGGCGTTGGCGATGTTGTTGTTGTCGATGTTGTTGTTATTGTTGTTGCTGTTGTTGGTGTTGTTGGTGTTGTTGTTGGTGGTGGGGTTAGGAGGAATACCGGTAAACATTTGCGGGTTAGTTTCGAAAAAAAAGTTTGGTCGCGGGTTAGTTAAAAAAAAAATTTGGTCGCGGGTTAGTTTTGAAAAAATTCGGTCTGAAAAATTTTTGACCTTGACGTAGGTCTGGAAATTTTGCATAATCTACAAAAATTATAAACCAAAAAAATTCTTGGACCAATGACTTTTTAAACATAAATTGCAATAACTTGAGTAAACATTAACGGATCGTTATGAGACTTGAAACATTAAAATCAGAAAACTCTTCTTCAACGTTCGCCGTTTAAAAATGTCGAGGCAATTTTGAGGTACATATAGCTTGCAGCGACAAAGTTTTTCCCTAATACACAAGCAAGATTTCCACCAATTTTTACACTGATTAATAAATAATTGAAGAAGGTATGACGTTATATATAAATCTCGCGCGCACCACGGTCGAAGAAATTTTTTTTGTTTATAATTTTTATCTCGAATACTAATGATTCGACAGAAAAACTGCAAATAGAAAAATATGTGTGCCGTGATGAGCTTTACAATATTATATTTTTTAAAATCCAGTTTAACAAAATTTAAGTGTTCAATTTTTCTTAGCGTTTGGACAATTCTTTTTCATATTTTCGAGTGCTAGTCCCCTTATTGCATCCGAGCACTCAATTATAATTACATTTTGATTCTATGAAAGTTGAATTTCTTTATTATTAAGCGTCCAGTATAGGATTTTAGCGCCTCCTTCGACTAGCGCCCTTCTCCGTGGACCTGCTTTTCAGAAATTTGTATAGTTACTTTGTAACGCGGACGGCACCGCGTGCCCCTGCTGAAATCGAAACAAATGCCACCGATACTCTCGAATTCTTTCCAACCACGTACCTCGAAAGTCAGTCAATGTTCACAGACCGCTCTGGTGAGATCGTACGTTCATTTACGGTTTGTGAAGTAATTGTGATAGTTATATTACTTACCGTTTTGCAATTTCATTGTGGTCATTTGTGAAAAGTGCTGATGCACCCATGCGTTATTCTGGACGTGTTGCATATATGTGAAAAGTGTGAAGTGTTCGATAAGGAGTACAAATTGAAGTGTTGTTCGAATACAGTGACGCGACGAAGTGTGTGCAAATTTTTTGGATAATATGCCACCAAACACCTTAAACGTTTACGGAAAGAACAATCGATTTTGATAATATATTCGAAAAAAATCGAATTTATACGCGATCGCTTCACCAGTACCCTTCTTTTTCGAGATTTTCATTAATTATTCAATTCTGGTGGGTGGACAATCGAAATCACGGGGTGGACAAGCGTCTCAGTAGTATAGCTGTGGGGATTCTAACGCAGGTCCTCTGAGGGGAACGTGGGGGCGGGAGGAAGTGATGGCGCGCGGGGGAGTGCGGCGCGGAGAACTCTGGGCGCGGGGACAGTGGGGAGTGGAAGATTGGCTGCGCGCGCACGCGCCGCGGAGTGGGGGAAGCCGTAATCGTGGAGGGGATCAGTCCGGGCCGAGTCACCGCGGAGACCTCTCCAGACCTGACCCACCGTCCGAAATTTTTCAGAGGGGGAATGACCCCCGAAAAATAGTTTCCTCACACCTTGGCCCACCCCGAAAACTTTTCATACCTAACCGGGGGACGGGACGACCCCGAAAATTTTTTCTAAACCAATATGTGATAAAAAATTTATCCCTACCAACATTTTTTTTTTTTTTTTGAATTGGAGGAAATCTCCACCGCTGCCTCCCGATACCAGCCGCCCCACGACCCCGCGATCGAGGCTGTACGCGATCGGCCCTGCTCGTTCTTGGGACTGGTGGGCCGGGCGGGGGCGCCGACTGGCCGCGGAAAACGCCCCGGGCCATCGGATCTTGACACCCTCCAACCTCGATCGCAACAAGGAGCGGCGTGCAGGCCGAAATCTAGGGGGGGGGGGATAGGCATCGGGGCCCTCCCTTTCCGTCCCGTCACCGCCGCCGCGAAACACGCGCGCTGCCACCGCGCGGCCGCGGTGGCTCCATCGGACGATAGGGTGGCCCGCGTGTGTGAGGCCACCCTCCTCCCTTCCCTTTCGCTCCTCCCGCTCTCTCACTGGGGGGCCGCAGCCGAGGGCTGGTGTGCACCCTCGGCCTTCCTTCCCATCCATATCCCTACCAACATGCAGCAAACAGACAATCTCCTCTCCAACGCAGAGAAATAATAATTTTAACTACCGATCTACCAAACCATTATGCAAAAAACAGACATATTTTTTTTCTCAAACAAATATGCAGCATGCATTCTAAAGCTAGCCAGTGTTTTCAAGCGTTCCGAATTAACATCGCAGCGTATCGCCCAATTACGCGTAATTTGACTCCTCTGGAGCAGTCGTGTGGGATAATGAATACCTCGCGTGGGAAGAACAATGCAACGAGTGCATCGAATCTTTGGAAGAACATAGTCGGGTGAAACGTCCTCGATTATCAATCGGTGTTCGACAATCATTGGTTGCGTGAATCGCGCAGCTCGAAGGATTGAAATATTCACTGCGTGGACGTTTCGTGCGCGAAGGTGCCGGACATTCGAGCACAGGACTTTTGTGGCGCGAAATAGACAGTGCATTCGATAGCCGCATATTAACTGGTGTCGTGGTAAATTCGAACTATATCGAGCCGCGTAATTTCCTTCCAGATGCGGCGGCCATTGTGCTAGAGCATGTTCGGGACAGTTTGAAGAAACATCGAAACTTCAAAGTGAACACGGTGTTTAACGGTGAATTTGTGGCGGGTGACAAGCATGCTTGTAAAAACATTAACACCCGAAACTGTGAACTCTTCAACACATCCGATCTGCAGGAGTGATACCAGCGATGTGTCGTCGAACCCACCCTGGCATCGCTGGAAGAGTTCCAGGAACGCGACAGCGGATGGGCATTGACGAGAATCATGAATCTGACCGTCAATGTCAATAAGTACAATCCGCTGCGCGCGGGGTGCCACATTAAGTTGCCGCAGGAATTGTCGCTGAAGAAGGCAACGATTAGCGTACAATCCCAGGACAACGCATGTTTCGCGTGGGCAGTGATCGCCGCTCTCCATCCTGCCCAACGCGACACCGCACGCCCAAGTTCATACCCTGTCTCTGGGGCATATCGGGAATTTTGAACGGCTGAACGACATCTCCATCAACGTCTACAGCTTCGAGGAGAAGATGAAGAAGGGGCCAACGGTCTTCCCGCTGCACCTCACCAGCCAGAAGAGGGATAGGCATGTAAACTTGCTCTACACGCCAAATCAAGAGCATGGTGATGTAGTGCACTTTGCATGCATTAAGGGTGCCGTCTCACTGGGCCTTGAATGTGTGCGCACGCTTACACAAGCTAGGAAAAGCGTGTACGTATACGCGATGTAGTAAACAATCCGTTTCAACCAACTTACGTCGTGGAATCGGCAAAAAGGAAGCTTTTGCGGGTGTAGTTGCCTCCAGCAGACATCCGTGCAGACGGGTCTGGTGCGTTTGAACGTTAATAAGCACCGTACGTTGAAATAATAATGAATTTATGACTCGAAAAGTGACAGAATGAGGCTTCAAGGCTTCTCCGTTGGTGGCGCTAATGTACTCGAACCTCAATTCTGTCACTTTTCGAGTCATAAATTCATTATTATTTCAACGTACGGTGCTTATTAACGTTCAAACGCACCAGACCCGTCTGCACGGATGTCTGCTGGAGGCAACTATACCCGCAAAAGCTTCCTTCTTGCCGATTCCACGACGTAAGTTGGTTGAAACGGATTGTTTACTACATCGCGTATACGTATACGCTTTTCCTAGCTTGTGTGAGCGTGCGCACACATTCAAGGCCCAGTGAGACGGCATCCTTAAGGACTTGTCCAGGCTGGTGAGCATGCAGCTGAGCATGCACAAAACCAAGAAATTCATCTGCGATCGGTATGTATAAAAAACTTATGAAATGTTAAAAATGTTGAAATATATGTGAAATTAAATAATTTTTTTGGGGTTTACAGATGCATGCACTACTTCGGATCTGTCGAGAAGTTGAAGGTGCATTCACTGGACTGCAGGCAGATAAACAACTGCACCATTCTGCTGCCCAGCGAATGCAACAATCTGCTCAATTTCGGCAACCATGATAGGAAGGAGCGGCTCCCTTTCGTGGTATATGCAGATCTGGAGTGCATCATCGCAAAAACGTTGGACAACCAAGGGGGTGATAATAAATTACATATATATCAACACCACAATGTACACAGCATTACATATTATATGTATGCATTGTTCATATGATACATCACTGTCGATGTATCGATGTCGCCGCGACACAGATTGTGTTTCATGGTTCGTCAACGAACTTAAAAATTTTGCAAACTTTGCCAAACCCATTCTTACCGGTAATGTTCCCATGCTGGATTTAACTCCCGAACTGTTGACGATATTTCACAATGCAACACATTGTCATATTTGCGAAGAACCATTCAAGGCTAACGATGTACGAGATCGCGATCATTGCCATCTGTCCGGACGGTTCAGAGGCCCAACACATTCGGAGTGCAATTTAAATTATAAAAATGTGTTTTACATCCTCATAGTTTTCCATAATTTATCCGGCTATGATTCACATTTCATTATAGAGGAAATAGCTACCGCTTTTGAAGGTTCCGTTGATGTATTGCCTATAACTAAAGAAAAATATATTTCTTTCACAAAAAATGTTGAAGATGCGGTTGAATCAGACTCGCGAAATTATATTAAATTACGATTCATCGATTCGTACAAATTTCTAAATACCAGTCTCGACACATTAGCATCTTTTCTTAGCGCAGATCAATTAAAAATTTTACGATCAAAATTTGAAACATTATCCACTGAAGATTTCAATTTATTAACGCGAAAGGGTGTCTTTCCGTATGAATACCTTGATTCCGCGAACAAGCTGCAGGATCCATGCTTACCGCCGCGCGAATCATTCTACAGTTCATTAACGGGTGAGACTGTATCAGAGACCGATTACTTACACGCCGATCTAAATACATACGGTCTAAATTGCACAAAGTGTACACCATTTCAGAATCCAAAATCGCTCTAAGTCCGTACGACGACAAGCGATATATCATACCCGATTCAACCGACACCCTGGGGACATTATAATATACCGTTGTAAAATAGAAATTATTATTGTATTTGTTATAAATAGTGGAATTATTGTATAATATAAAATTGTTCACAAATGTATAGAAATTGTTCGCAAATGTATAGAAATTATTATTGTATTTATTAACTCATTCATATAAATAGTGGGATTAATGTGTAAAATAAAAGTGGCCACTCATGTATATGTATATGTATATGCATCATTGTATTTTATTGAACTATGCATTATTATTTTTAGAATACATTATTTTTATTTATCCAAGAATTGTGTGATTTATCAAAGCCCAACCACTTGACGTACACCTTATCCCCCTTTATACGCAACACTTTTTTCACTAGATATACATCAGAATCTGTGACGCGTTGCAGCTCGTGTTCATAGAATCCTCCGGCAACAGGTTTTCCACAGGAATTGATGAGCAGATACGTCGTGGGATTAGTCGTGTTGCAGCCGAAATCAGCGCAACAGTTGATCGGCCGATTTAAACGTGCGTGCGAGAGTATGTAAACACGGTGACACATCGTCCGGTAAGACGGTTGGCGACGTCACGCGTTTTTTGCCGAATTCGAGCGTTGCGCGCTTCCGAGAATCCGGCAGTTAGTTGCTCGAACACCTCGACTACATCTGCACGCTCTCGCACGCACAGTTTCACCGCTATCTTTTGTCGCCCAGCGACCCACGCTTCTAAGCAAGCACAAAACGGCTTCCCAAGTCCTCGCGCCCAGCGCCTTGTACATAGTTGTATATCTCGTAAATATTGTAAATAGCGTGTCTGTGAATCGTGTTTATTCGTGCTGTCTTTCTGTGGGGATCGTCTTTGTTACAAACGACGCCTCCGTGCCGAATAAAGAAGTGTTTGTCGAAATTGTCGGAAGCCATTCCTTCCCTGGCCAGACCAGTGGCAATCCCAACACTTACGTGACCTCCTCACCTTGCCGCCGATGGCCGGTGCGTCGGCCGCGGAGTTGAAACGGTTGCGTGCCCCCACCAATCGGGCGCTCTCTCTCCTCGCGAACCTGGGCCGCCCCACCGAACATTGGGATGATGTCATCGTCGCTCTGACAACGATGAAGCTCGATCCTGAGCTACTGGAGGAGTGGGAGCTCTCGCTTGGCGTCAGCACCGAACCCCCGTCGTACGCGGAGCTCGATCAGTTTATGCGAACGCGAATTCGATCGCTGGATGCCTCGCGACTCGCGAAAGAGGCCGCCGCGCCCGATCGCCCCACAGCTGCGAAAGCATCGAGCAGCTCCGTCGCTCGGGTATGCACCACGAACCCTGCGCCAGGCCCTTCGTCATCCGGGACGAAATGTCAGTGCCCTGTGTGCCGGGCGTGACACGCGCTGTACCGGTGTACGGCATTGAAAGCCCTCCGCCTCGAACAACGTCGCGAAGTCGCGGCAGTCAAGCGCGTCTGCTTTAATTGCCTCGCGCCCGGCCATATGGCCCCGTCGTGCCCCGTCGCAGCAAGCTGTTCGCGATGCAGCCGGCGGCACCACTCGCTGCTCCACCCATCAAACTCCGAAACGGCAAACGGTACCGACGGTGTCGCCGAGGCCCCGTCGGCTAGCGGTAATCAGCCCCCCGCGGCCGCGGTAAATTCCATAACGGCGCCCGCGAGCACGGATGGAGCGCCAGTGTTGCTGGCCACCGCGATTGTCGGCGTTCGGTCATCGGGCGGCGAGTTGCTGAAAATCCGGGCACTACTGGATCAAGGCGCCCAGGTGTCTCTTGTGGCGGAGTCTGTAGTCCAGACGCTGCGGCTCCCACGGCAGGCCAACGCCATCAATTTTATCGGCGCGCTGGACCGCAAATTGGGCACGTCGCAGCACACGGTCAGGATGTCCTTGGCGCCGCCTACTGGAGCATCCCCGGCGGCCATCACCATCACCGCCCATGTCGTGCCAAGGGTGTCATCTTACGCTCCCGAGTGGGCCCCGACCTCGCAGCGGAAGGAATTTGCCGGCCTGGATTTCGCTGACCCAGCTCCGTCCGCACGTCGCCCGATTGACCTGATCGTCGGCGCCGACTATTTCGGAGCCCTATTGCTCCCCGGGCTGCGCCGGGGCTCCCTCTCAGCCCTGATAGCGCAACAGACAATATTCGGATGGATTGTCTCCGGTCCGACCGGTCGTTCGCCCGCCGCCGGTGCGGTGCACCATGTAACGGCCCAGCCCGTGGCAGCGGAGGACGACTTGCATGCCCTGCTCCGAAAATTCTGGGAAGTCGAAGAGGTCACCGCGCCGACGACCCTGGCCCCAGACGACGCCCGGTGCGAACAACACTTCGCGAGCACGCACTCGCGGCGGGCGGACGGTCGGTATATTGTGCGACTCCCCTTGAAGGCCGGACATCCACTTGATGTCGGCGATTCCCTGCCGCGCGCGAACGCGCTCTTGCGGTCACTCGACCGGCGCCTCGCGAGAGATGCGACGCTGGAGAAGTCGTATCGCGAATTTCTCGCCGAGTACGAAGCGCTTGGGCATATGGAGGAGGTCGCCGTTCCCCAGGGGGGCGACGCGTCTCCGCAGCGTGTTTATTTACCGCATCACGCTGTCGTGAAGCGAACCCCGGGCGCGGACGCCAAGTTGCGCGTCGTTTTCAATGCGTCGAGCCCGACGTCGAACGGGACCTCCCTCAACGATCATATGCTGGTCGGCCCGAAATTGCAGCGCGACATTCTGACCGTACTTCTCCAGTGGCGCCTCCCTCGCTTCGCCCTCAAGGCCGACATCGAGAAGATGTACCGGCAAATTCTCGTGCACCCGAGCGACACGAATCTGCAGTGCATCCTGTGGCATCGTCGCCCCGATACCGTGCCCACCACGTTTCGGCTCCGGACCGTTAATTACGGCACCACCTCCGCGCCCTATCTAGCCATGCGTGTCCTGCAGCAGTTGGCCAGCGATGAAGGAGGGCGATTTCCGCGAGGGCGACAGATTCTTGGGACCCAGTTCAACGTCGATGACGTCTTATTCGGAGCAGACGAGATCTCGTCGGCCCTCGCGGATCACGATGAACTCTGCGCGTTGCTTACGCGGGGAGGATTCGTCCTAAGGAAGTGGGCGGCCAATCACCAATCTCTGCTACCGGACAGCGCGATTCCGGCCGCGTCCGAATCGCCAGTCCCGTGTGCCCCGGAAGGCTCGGATTTACAGTCGGTTCTGGGGATTCATTGGATTCCTCAGGCGGATGCTTTTCGCTACGTGATTGGCCCCCCGTCCGCCCCCGCGACAACAAAGCGCACCAACCTGTCGGTGGCAGCGCGTCTGTACGACCGGCTCGGCTCGATATCGCCCGCGGTGGTGGTCGCCAAAATATTTTTACAGGACCTGTGGGTGCGAGGCTCGGACTGGGATGCTCCGCTTCCGCTGGATGTGCTGCAGGGATGGCAGGACCACGTCTCGTTCCTTCCCCTCCTGGAGTCGCTGCGCATCCCGCGCTGGTGCGGTCACGACGCTTCCATCGCAGTCTGTGAGCTGCACGGCTTCGCCGACGCGTCCTCCAGGGCCTACGGCGCGGTCGTCTATTCCAGGATCGTTCGCCGTCACGGAGAAGCAGCGCACGTCACTCTCCTTGCCGCCAAAACGAAGGTCGCGCCGGTCCAAACTATGAGCATTCCCCGACTAGAACTGAGCGCCGCCGTCCTCCTTGCGCGTCTCCTTAGGCGAATAGTTTCCGAAGCCTCCTGGCCTCTCGCGACGACGCACGCCTGGACAGACTCTCGCGTGGTGCTGGCCTAGATCCAGCGTCACCCCTCCCACTGGAACGTTTTTGTCGCGAATCGCGTCTCAGAAATTCAGACCACGCTGCCGGCAGCCGCGCGGCGTCACGTGCCCACGCAGGACAATCCGGCCGATTGCGCCTCGCGAGACATGCACCCGCGCGAATTGATAGACCACGAACTCTGGTGGAAGGGGCCGGCGTGGCTTCCGCTGGCAGCATCGGCGTGGCCAGCGTGTTCGGTTTCGGAGGACTCGCGACCGGTCGAGGAAGAAGTGCGACGGATGGTGACCCACGTCACCGCGTCGCCCCCTCCCTGTACGCTGGCTCCGCTGCCACATAGCGTTTCCTCTTGGCCGCGACTCCTCTGAATTACGGCTCGTGTTTTGGCCTTCCCACGGCTGTGCCGTCGCGAGACCGCGGGGGGTGGGGGGCCGCGATTGTCGGAGGTGCAGCGAGCGCGAATTTGGTGGCTCCGATGGCTTCAGGGCACGGCTTTCGCGGACGACATTACCGCGATTCGGAACGGGAGTTCTGTTCGAAGGGCCAGGCCGCTCCGCCAGCTGGCCCCATACGTGGATGAGGACGGCTTGATTCGCGTGGGGGGAAGGCTACGACATGCCCCTCTCCCTTACGACGCTCGACACCCGGTTGTCCTCCCGGTACACCACGTTTCGGACCTGATCATCGGTCACGCGCATCTCAGGACGATGCATGGTGGGCCCCAGCTCACCCTCAGCGTCTTGAGGAATAATTATTGGGTGGTGCGTGCGAGGGAGAGAGTTCGGGCGATAGTGCATCGGTGCACAGTCTGCACACGGTTCCGAGCCACTGCCGGGACGCAAATGATGACCGACCTTCGGGCCGCGCGAGTTTCGCCGTCCCGTCCTTTCGAGAATACCGGTGTGGATTACGCGGGGCCTATCATGGCACGACCGGCGAAGGGTCGCGGGTATAAAGCCCACAAGGCCTACATCGCCCTTTTCGTATGCATGTCGACGCGGGCCGTGCACTTGGAGCTGGTGTCCGACTACACCACCGCGACCTTTCTCGCAGCGTTTCAGCGGTTCGTCTCCCGCCGGGGTCGTCCCCAGCGCGTGCACAGCGATAACGGCACAAATTTCAGAGGTGCCGCGCGGGAGCTCGGCGCCGCGATCCGCGACGCGGTGGGCTCGCCGGACCTCGCCACATTCTCCGACACCGAAAACATCGCGTGGAGCTTTATTCCACCGGCCGCGCCGCATTTTGGGGGATTGTGGGAAGCAGGGGTGAAGAGTGCGAAGCACCACTTGCACCGCGTCGTACGAGACCACACGTTGTCATACGAGGAGCTGTCGATGGTGCTCTGCATGGTCGAGGCGTGTCTCAATTCGCGCCCTCTCGTCCCCGCGCCGGACGACGACGATGACCTCGCGTTCACTCCGGCTCAGTTTGTGACCGGCGCGCCTCCGTTAGCGTTGCCCCCGGTGGCGGCGGCGACCGGTTCTGCTTCACTCCGGACGCGATGGGAGCTCGTTCAGCGGATGCGTGACCACTTCTGGAGGCGATGGCGCGCGGACTATCTCCACTCCCTTCAGCCGCGACGCAAGTGGACCAGCCCAGAGAGAAGCCTTTGCGTCGGCGATGTCGTTGTCCTCAAAGGCGACGATTCTCCGCCGGCGCAGTGGCGACTCGGTCGCGTCTCGCGCGTCCATCCGGGTCCGGACGGTCGCGTGCGAGTGGTGACGGTGCGCACCGCACAGGGCGAATCCCTTCGGCCGATCACTCGCGTCGTTCTTCTCCCGTGTGCCCCCGCGCCTGCTGACGAGACCGCGACGTGAACAACGTTTGTACCATTGTCGTAATTCATGTAACGCGCCACTCCGGTCCACCTTGTAGCTTCACTGCGTGTCACGGCGGGCGGATGTCCTGCGTCGGCGTCCGCCGAGGTCGGCCCGGGTCCCCGGGCCGAGGCGGGCGGAATGTTGCAGCCGAAATCAGCGCAACAGCTGATCGGCCGATTTAAACGTGCGTGCGAGAGTATGTAAACACGGTGACACATCGTCCGGTAAGACGGTTGGCGACGTCACGCGTTTTTTGCCGGATTCGAGCGTTGCGCGCTTCCGAGAATCGAGAGGTGAATATGTAATGGTGACCCTGATTGAATCGTGAGTATGGACGCATTTCTACAACGTCAGCTTGCCACAGATCATCGTATCCGTGCACTATGACGTGTCTCCGCGGGAAATGTCTTCGAGCTGGAGCATGCAATTCCTCAACAAGTTGTCGCTTCTTGAGAAAATGGCTTTCATTACTCTTGGATTTCGATATTGGTTGCATGCTTGATCGCAGAGATGTCTTTGACGCGAATGATGCGATTATTATCGTGTACATACATTTTGTGCTCCCCATCGGCTTGAGGAAATTCTGGTCAAGATCAATCGTCTCGCATGATTTTCCTTCGCATTGTCGCTGCGGATTCAATGCTCGTGATATCTCTTGAACGCTGTTTTGCAACGTCAACATATCTCTCTGAAACACGACTAGCTTCCTCTCTAATTCTTCATGCTGCTCTCTCAAAAGTTTAATGCTCTTTTCCACATATAGCTTATTAACGGCATCGCTGTCAACTGTCGGCTGAGCTACGCGGCGTATCTTGCGCGATTTTGCATCAAAGTCAGCACCGATCACGCAAAGAGCGTTATCTGGCATGTAATTTCGAACAAACCGCTCCATTTGTAATAGTCCATTCTAGTTGCTCCACTCTCCTCGAGCGATACTCCAAATTTATTGATTGGCATCTCAACGCATACAGTGCACAGCATTGGCGTGTGGTTTAATTTATAATGAGACCTACCTCGCGGAGTTCCTCGATAATCGATAGAATCTCGTTGTCATGTGAGTTGTTACCCGCCGGACGCGACGCTTCCAGCAAACGGAATCGGTCCACAAGCTCATTGGGATCGTCCCAGTGCACGTAACCGATATTGTTATCGTTTACCGCCATGACTCGCGGTGTCATTAGGCCCTTTCCCGCCTTACTGGTTGATGCACGGGGGAGTAATGGTGCAATTACATGTTTATACTTGTATCCCTTGTTGCCCAATATGGGATTTTGAGCGTTATGACCACGTCTGTGGGCATTCGTTGTCAGCAGTATACTTTTGTATTTTTGCTTATTGGCATCGGTGTATACAGTGTCGTCAGGAAGTCTCTTGACGTATCTTACACCATCTATGATTATATTATCATCCTTGCCTATGTCGAAAGCCTTATCCGCAAGTATCGTTCCACTATTGCCAAAGTATACGCCGTACACATAGTGCATTGCTGTATCCCTATCACTACTTAGGACCGAAATGGTTGCGAAACGTTTTTTGTCCCTCGGATGTTTGGAGTTGTTGTTTAATAGATGTTGCAAACGACTCATCGAGAGTAGTTTCGAAAACATCATCAATATTAGTTACAAGCGATTGTACGTTCGGAAATGTATTTATTGTTGTGGAAGGATTTGGGGAATCGGCTGATGGAACATTCTGCCGTTTCCGCTTCGATTGATTTCGTGTGGAAGTTACGAGTGAATTCTCCGATGACGTATGTGGTTTCCTCTTTGTCTTGTGCGATGTGTTCCCTTTCGGTTGGATTTTCGTTTTAGGTGTTAATGTTTCATTGCCTTCACCGTTTGTGCTCATCGGTGGTAATGTGTCAGCTTCTGCCGCTGCGGTATTTTCCGCAATATGTTTTAAGGGATCGACAATAGGTTTAAAATATCTCACCAACGCGATATCTTCCTCCATCTTGCCACTCTTCAAAGCCTGATGTTTCTTGCGAATGGCTTCGCTGGTTTTTGCAATTTCCTTCGCTATTCTCTCGCTACCCTTAATCTCCAGACTATTAATATCAATCATTGTGTCGCAGACGTTGCTGTCCCACCGACGTGTTGACTATGATTAACCATCTCATGGTATCGCAAACTCGTTAAATCCCTTTCTATAACGTCCATTGGACATCGCGCTATCCTTGTCTATCACCATGAAATCATACTCCCGTTGCCAACAATTACGACACAAAGCGCAGAAATCCTCATAAGACATATCAGTGTTTACATGATCGTTGTACACATGTTTGAAGTTGGTACCATCCTGCTTAAACAGAATCAGCAGATTCGCATTGTCGCGTATAACATTTTTGGGAATCTTTGCATACGTCTGACAGAGATAGAAGCAGTCAACGTTCGAGTGGCGTTCCATTGCAAAGTATTCCCTTATCGTGTCTTGCTTGTCACATGCCACATCATCAAAGATAAAAATGGAATTCGGAAGCGATTCGCTCGGTGGGATGACATCGCTATTATGCGAAAATGTAAAGTAGCCAATTCCATCTATCAGAGTCAATAAATTTTCCAAATATTGATATTTTGGCTGTTGCAACGACTTGGAATACACGTTCTCGAAGTGGACACCGTGCGGACTTTCCAACAAGCTCACCAGCACATTGGTCTTTCCGCAATTTGATGGGCCGCAAATGAGGCTGCGGATAGTGCTTGGCAGCATGCTACCATGTCTGCGTTTTGTTTTCGAGGACATCATTTGCGATTTATCATCAAAATTTGTCACGCGTATAGTCACAGGTTGTCGCACGAATCGCATCCTCGCTGCAAATCGCGAAAATGATTTTTGATACATCGAAACCATGATGCGTCCTATTTATAGGTCCGCGTCGAAGCAAAACAGCTCAGTATTCGAAATGCTTCTAGTCCTGTCGGATAATTGTGATATTCGAGACTTAACCTCTGAACAGCTGAAATATATACCAAAGATTATTCTATTCGGAGAGTTTGGGCGGTACATTGATCAGTTGTGGGTCAGACTCCCCGAGCATATAAAAGCCGATTCTGAGTGTTGCAGCCGAAATCAGCGCAACAGCTGATCGGTCGATTTAAACGTGCGTGCGAGAGTATGTAAACACGGTGACACATCGTCCGGGAAGACGGTTGGCGACGTCACGCGTTTTTTGCCGAATTCTCTCGCACGCACAGCTTACAGCTACGATTTTGTCGCCCAACGACCCACGCTTCCAATCAAGCACGAAACGGCTTCCCAAGCCCTCGCGCCCAGCGCCTTGTACATAGTTGTACATTTCGTGAACATTGTAAATAGCGTGTTTGTGAGTCGTGTTTATTCATGCTGTCTTTCTGTGGTGCTCGTCTTTGTTACAAACGAAGCCCCCGTGCCGAATAAAGAAGTGTTCGTCCAAATTGTCGGAGGCCATTCCTTCCCTGGCCAGACCAGTGACAATCCCCACCGCCTCACAGGCATTCATTTAAACACTGAGGTTCAGCAGTATCGTCGGTGTCTGGAACATTATAATCACCCTTGGCAGCGAACGCATATCGACGGTCCAGCACCACTGATTAAAAATTGTAGCAAATGTCGCCGACGGGAGTAAAGAAAGGTTGTGGTTTGTTAAATCGCGCGATAAACGCGCTACCTATCGAATTACATATCCCAGGATATCAGTTTTGCGGTCCAGGTACTCGTCTGGCAAAACGATTGGCTAGAGGTGATCAAGGTATCAATCCGTTGAACGCAGCGAGTCGCGAACACGATATTGCTTATTCGCGCAGCAACGAACTCGGTGCAAGGCACGCGGCAGATAAGATACTCGCTGACAAGGCGCGAAAACGCATCGTTGCGCGAGACTCGACTCTGGGTGAAAGAGGCGCTGCTACAGCTGTTTGGGCAGCTATGAAAGCCAAGACGAAAAACGGAATGGGTATGAAAACAAAACCTCACAAAAAGACTGCAAAGAAAGCACCGCAAAAGCGGATTCTTCCGGTGGCAAAACGGGGTGGTATATTACCACTTCTCCCACTGCTGGGCATTCTCGGATCATTAGCTGGTGGAGCGGCAGGGATCGCCAAGGCGGTTAACGATAATAAGGCAGCGCAACATCAGCTGCAGGAAATGCAACGTCATAATCGCAACATGGAAGGTCGCGGACTTTATCTCACACCATACAAACGCGGACAGGGAATATCGTAACGAAAAAAAAAACGTCGAAAAGACGATAAAAATGCCTGTGGGTGTAACTACCGATGCACAATTCATGGATATGGCGAAACGTATGCATATTCCATTCTTTAGAGGTGTTTTTATGCGCAACACCTGCTGGAGGAATACGTCGAAACGAGAGCGGTATCATAAATTTGGACAATGTCGAGGGTCCGGGGACTCATTGGGTGGCATATGCGAAGAGAGGTCATCGAGCCATTTATTTCGACAGCTTTGGCAATCTTCGACCGCCTAAGGAATTGGTACAATATCTGGATAAAGATGCCATGAAAATTGAATACAATCGAACGTCTTATCAGAAGTATGATCAGAGCAATTGCGGATAACTATGTTTACGCTTTCTACAAACAATCGACACCAAATTTAAGGATTGACTTCGCACCACTCTGATTCAGTACTAGTCGAGCAGTTTCTCGGAATATGTCGTTAACATTCACTCTAACCGGCAAGAGCAGCACCCTCGCGGTAAGTTACTTTCCACCCATAGATTTGAGCAATGATGATTATGAGCTTGGTCTAACAAACTTTGATACTTATCATACAATACCGAACATCGACTCAAGCAATGATAAATTCTACTTCATCACAAACTATGACATTAACAACAGTGTTGACACCATTCATGAATACATTACGATTCCCCACGGCTCCTACGAACTATACCCGTTTCATCCTAAGAAAAATCCTATGCCCCGACCGTTTTGTGGCTATTGCTCGCAGCACTTTACCTGCCGACTTCCCTGCCCCTCCGAGGGCGTGACGTGACCGATGTCAATGTCAATATTGCAGGAGTGCAGTGTATTTACCCGGTAATTCTTTGGTTCCGAACAGATATAACATCAGTTTAGGAGGTGTTCTAAATAGTCTATTTAGAATACCATTTATTATGTCTTTTTTAGGATTCATATTCAAAGGAACAATAAGATTTTTGTACAAGTTTTTTTTCCGTTGACAATAATGGTTGTTTGCAACTAAAAACGATATCCATAATTGATAATTGTTATTCCTAATATCACGTCCCGGGTGAGGTCTTTGGGAACAATGACAATTGGGGAAGGAATGAATGTCAGGCGCGAATCTGAAATTCGTCACACTGAGGTTTTTGGTAGGAATTTAGGCGCGAATCTATAATCCGTCACTCTGAGGTTTGGATGGAATTCAGGCGCGAATCTATAATCCGTCACACTGAGGTTTTGGTAAGAAATTTAGGCGCGAATCTATAATCTGTCACACTGAGGTTTTGGTAGGAAATTTAGGCGCGAATCTATAATCCGTCACACTGAGGTTTTGGTAGGAAATTTAGGCGCGAATCTATAATCCGTCACTCTAATCGACCAGGGAAGGTTTAACAGGTAAATACACACTCGGAGAACACCCGTTATACTACTTTGTATTTATTTTGGTTTTGAAAGTTGCATCCACCGTTGCATTCACATAAGAAATTACGTGTAATGCTTCCGTTAAACCCGTCTGGATATAGGTCTATACAAAAGAACGTTTGTAAACACAACTGGCACTTTAGCGTTCAAGAATCGAGATCAGCTGTTGTTGCAGTTTGTTTTGGTTTGGGAATCTTCGCAAACAGAAGACTAGACACAATAACTCGTAACGTGATTTAAATAGGAATTGTTTATTCAATTTGATGCACTGTTTGGTATGATTTTTGCGTTATAATTATGCGTTAGGCATTTAGCATTAGCACATGACATTTATAATATACAATGGTTATTGAAAGCGTATGAATATGAACATGAGTTACATATGAATAAGTAATAAGCAATTGTTATTGAAAGTAATACACGAAATCGCAATAAGCGTAGACAAGACAATGCAATAAGCAATAATAAAGTAAACAATATGAAATCGCAATAAGCGTAGACAAGACAATGCAATAAGCAATATGGTAAATAATATGAAATCGCAATAAGCGTAGACAAGACAATGCAATAAGCAATAATAAAGTAAATAATATGTAATCTATATAATATTGAATGCAATAAGCGTTATCAATAGAACCGAATACGAATGAATAGCAATAAGCCTTGGAACACGAAATATAATAATGATACAAAATAGTAAGATGATGATGATATGCAATGTAAATGGTAAGTTTAAATGCTTACAATGATTTGTGAGATGAATTGATCACACTATTTAAAAATAAACTTCTGTGGCTAATCGAGATCGTTCTCTCGATGATTTTCGTCGAAAGAGAACTTCTGTCTCGGTCCCCTCGTATTTATAAGGATGTTGCGGGGGTACGCGCGGTAGCGGCCTTGACACATTTAATAAGTGGGTCACGGTAGGACTTCCGGGGTTTTTATAAACGGTATGGCTATTAATAGACATATTTATGTCACGTACGCCAAATATGTGTCGCAGTTAGATTTTTGGGGTTTTATGACTGCGAAAGGAGATACTCAACCCATCGAATGGATTTTGGTTGTTTTAACAGGAAAGGGGTATTTGTGGTTTCGATTTGGAGGGTCGTAGAGAAGGGGTGAGACGTGGTCTCAATTTAAGAAGAGTTTGGGGACGAGGGACTTGTTTATATTTAATTTGAGGAGGGAAGTTATGCCTCGTTGGACGAATTAAGCGAAGGAGGTTTCGTACCGACCATCTTGAGATGGGGACCGCTAAGGTACATCGTCAACGTGATCAGCGATTGGGGAAAGGGGGTAAGAGTTGAGTTTGAAGGACTTTGGTGGAGTGATTTCGTGATTTATGATAGAATTTTAGAATAAGACCGCGCGAAAAATATTGGGACGTCACACCTAACCATAATCATTTAATGAATGTTAACTTTTATGCCATAACTTTTAAAATTTAAGTTATAACAGTTATAGTCTCTGAAATAAACCAAAGTTCAATCAAAACAACAGCAAAACAATTTTTATAAAACGTAGGCGGTTACCGTGCGTATTCGGAAATAATAGTGTCACCGTGTATATGAACGCGTCGCGTGCGGAACGGTTAACAAAGAGGTAACAGACGTTAAGGCGGAGAAAATCGTAGGCGGTTAAGTGGTGAGTGGGACCAACCAGCGCCTCCTCAGAATTATCCCTGCGCAGAACGGGATTTTTCTTATGATGAAACGGGTATAGACGCTATTGCCAAGTATTTGAAGCAGCGATTACTCGAACGGTATCCTCAAAGTATTGGTGGTACCGATGTCAATGATGGTGATGGCAACAATATGTATCCTATAGTATTGCGCCCCAACAACAACGCCATGAAAAGCGAGCTGTACTGCTCGTTTGCTGTAGACTTTACAAAACCCAATAACGTTGGATCGCTGCTGGGATTTTCGATGAATCGGGTATTAGAACCTGGACAGTGGTACGAATCGGATGAGCCAATTAATATCATGAACGTAAACATTATTCGCATAGAATGTAGCGTGACTGCTGGTGCCTACAACAATGGGAAACTCGTACATACGATACATGAATTTTCTCTAAGAGTTCCACCAGGAAATAAGATATCGGAAACGCCCGCGCATTTACCTCCCAATCACCGCTCGGGTCATTACGAATCTAACGATACGCGTTGTGAATCAAGACGGACGGTTGCTTGATTTTCGAGGTGAAGAGATTACCATCAGACTGCACGTACTACACCGATGATAATACATGTGGTGTGACCAAAAGAGATGCTTGTGTTGAACGACTTCGGAAACACGTTTCTTCAAAACGAAATTGTTTGCAATAACAACAACTCTGATTACGCTAAAAAGAAGAGACTCAGTGCTGCGAACATTGCATTTTTTAAATCATTGGGATTCATTGTGCGCATTTAAGTTAGAAAAAAATGGCAGACATTCTAAGCATTGGAGGGAAGCCAACGTTTGATGATCGCATTGTCAAGCTCGAGACTCACACGTACAACCCATACGTCAACACGACGTTTGGATACAGCGATGAGATAAGAATACCGATACAGCAGCAGGATTTATACACATTGCCGTATGAAAGTTTCCTCTATGTGGAGGGGAAATTGAAAATAAATAAGGCAAATGACGCATTATCGGTGACGTTGGGAAATAATTGCGTGGCGTTCTTATTCGATGAGATTCGATACGAGGCGTGGAGATTGATCGCAACAGAAACGTTGGAATAACTAGTACACTTAAAAACTATCTATCCCTGACATCTGATGAAGACAAAAATATGGGGAATGCTGGATGGGGCTTGAAACGACACGATGAGCTAATAGTGAAAAATCATTTCAATTTTTGCATCCCGCTCAAATATTTGCTGGGATTTTGCGAGGACTACAAACGCATGATTATTAATGCGCGTCACGAGTTGATTTTAATTCGATCGCGCAACGATAACAATTCTTTAATAGGATCGCCGACGTTAGAACCAGAAATTGAATTACTTAAAGTGCAATGGCGGATGCCTCATGTGACGCTGAATGATGTTAACAAGCTATCATTGCTACGTGCTTTGGAAAGTGGACAAAATCTGAGCATTAGTTTTCGCTCCTGGAATCTGTATGAATATCCTCTCTTACAAAGCACGACCAAGCATTCGTGGGCCGTGAAGGCAGCTGCATTTTTTCTCAATTCTGAATTTTACCCATATGATGACATGAACTTGGACTTTGACAAAAATAGACATGCTATCTTGTTTAACATGTATACGCATTTCCGTAAATCGTATTACGGACATAGTTGCAACGAGGCATTATTCACCGTGGCCCAATTTTTACAATTTGGCCCCCTCGTGGTGATTGATTGCTCGTGACAAAATGAGTCGATCAAGAATAGCACCGTGGATGTGCGCCTAGAATTCGATTGTAGAGAGAATGTGCCTGCAAATACTACAGCCTACTGTCTGATTCTGCATGATCGGGTGGTTGAATACAATCCGCTGACAAACGTGGGGCGCAAAATCAATTAAATTGCAATGCTACTTGCCTGCCCTCTCCTGTGTCGAATTTATACATTTCATCATGAAAATCGAGATATTTTACGAGAAAGATTGCATTCTCCTATCTGTCTTGGAAGCGAGTGGACCTCTAAATTGTATCGATAATGGTTGTACCAACATTTGTTGACCTGCAAGGGTTCATCGTTGATGGAAGATTTGTTATCAAGGAAGTGGCGGTCCTACGAATGGGAACAATTCTCTCGCACTATATTTTCGGGAGTTCGATGCCGCAATATCTTCTTACGAAATCTGACAAATCAAGCATCCGGTGGTTGGTGGCAAAACATCATGGGCTACGGTGGGATGATGGAGACGTTCCATACAGTATGGCTAAACAGCTAATTACGAAAGCTGTTGCCGATGCGATCGATGAAAAAGATGACACACCCCATATTGTATACGTTAAAGGGCTGCAGAAACGCGACTGGCTTGCGGATTTCCTCCATGAAAATACGAGAGTGGACGTGATCATCGAGACACTAGACATTGACTATGAGGATATCAAATGTCTAAATAAACTAAATGTAGTTAATACTCTGCGATGTGGTAGACATGCAAAGCACTGTGCCTTGCAAAATGTGTTTAAAATATTCAATTGTTGGTCTAAACACCAGAGAGAAATGCATAAATAAATATAATCAATTTTTTAATGCATATAAAAATGTTTTTCCTTCCACAACCTAACCTCCTGCACATAATGTATGCTAGATTAAGACGATAGTTATAATTATTATGTAGAAGTGATTTGATACACATTCGATACACGTTCAGAGTGGTACAATACATGTTGGATACACGTTCGATACATGATCAAGATGTATGCTAGATTAAGACGATAGTTATAATTATTATGTTCAAGTGATTTGATACACATTCGATACACGTTCAGAGTGGTACAATACATATTGGATACATGTTTGATACATGATCAAAGTGGTGCTATACAAGTTCAGGGTGGTATGATAGACGTTGAAAGTGGTTCAATACATGTTCCATAGACGATCAATGTGATATGGTCTAGTCGAATAATGTGTCCAAAGGAGAGGAAAATGATGCATGTGAATATGGAGGGGATGGTCAGTGAAGAAGGAGAAAAATGAGCAGTCAGTAAAAAATGAATGTGGAGAACAACAGCATCTTACTTTTGCAAAGCTACGCACTTCTCGATTTCATGATAGGAGGGGTTTTCTATATGCGAGAATCAGGAGATGCAGCGAGACCAGTTCTGTTTGAAGCTTCCATAGAATCTGTCGCTTTCTTTCTTGAAGTGTAAACAAAAAAACATGGGTTTCAAAAGAATTGCGCTGCAGCGGGACCCTGAGCTGTGCAGGGACAACTTTGAGGTATGTTTACAAGAATGTTTTGTGGATTATATTTATTAAAATTTTTTGAGAATATTATATCGTCGGTTTCTATGTTCTAGGACTCGCCACCGCCGTCGTCGTCGTCGTCGTCGTCGTCGTCGTCGTCATGTGTGTGTGTGCGTGCGCGTGTGCGTGTGTGTGTGTGTGTGTTAATGCATCATTATTATATCAATGTTTGTGTCCTGGTTCTAGAAGCAACATATGCGGCTGATGTCGTACCTGGCATATTTGTTAGAGTTGCTGCCGGCGGCTGCACCCCCACCTGCACCCCCGACCGCGCCTCCGGCCGCACCCGACTTAGAGGTGCAGATGCGACGGTTGGGTCTGGTTGTGGGGTCCCGGGTGGCTGCACGACTGCGGCAGCCGTGGGTGCCGTAACAACGAATGGGGCCCTTGCGGCTGAGGCGGCCGCGACCCCCATCGCCACCGTCGCCACCATGGATTGATATACGACGGTTGTGGCAGGCGCTGCCATCGTCGTCAACGCAGCCATCGTCGTCAACGCAGCCACCGTCGTCGACGCAGCCACCGTCGCCGTCGTCAGCACAGCCCCCATCAACTACGCCACCGTGGTGGCCGCCGGTGACGCCGACGTCACCGCCCCCTGAGTGGCCCCTCGGGCTACTATCACCACCATCGTCACTGCCATCATCATCATCGCCCCGACCAGTATCTTTTTTTTTCTTTTCTCTTTCTTTTTATTATATTTTATTTTATTTTTGCTTTTTTTTTTTGTTTACTATTATTATCATTATTATCACATCATTATTTGTAACAATATATATATCGTAAACATATATAATTTCACAATTTTATTTACCCATCATCCTCGTTCTCTCCTCACATAATTTTAAGATTCGACGTTTCCAAAGTATTGTATTTCGTTCGTGCATTCTTCGCGCCGCCAAGTGACATTATTCCACACGGCTGCTCCAGAGGAGTCAAATTACGCGTAATCGCGCGATACGCTGCGATTTTAAATCGGAACGCTTAAAAAAACTAGCTAGCTTTAGAATGTATGCTGCATATATGTTTGAGAAAAAAAAATATGTCTGTTTTCTGCATAATGGTTTGGTAGATCGCTAGTTAAAATTATTATTTCTCTGCGTTGGGAAGGAGATTGTCTGTTTGCTGCATGTTGGTAGGGATAAATTTTCTATCACATATTGGTTTGGAAAAAAATTTCGGGGGTCGTCCCTTCCCCCGGTTAGGTATGAAAAGTTTTCGGGGTGGGCCAAGGTGTGAGAAAACTATTTTTCGGGGGTCATTCCCCCTCTGAAAAATTTCGGACGGTGGGTCAGGTCTGGAGAGGTCTCCGCGGTGGCTCGGCCTGAACTGATCCCCTCCACGATTATGGCTTCCCCCACTCCGCGGCGTGTGCGCGCGCAGCCAATCTTCCACCCCCTACTGTCCTCGCGCCCAGAGTTCTCCGCGCCGCACTCCCCCGCGCGCCATCACTTCCTCTCGTCCCCACGCTCCCCTCAGTGGGCCTGCGTTAGAATTCCCACAGCTATACTACTCGTCTCCTACATCTAAACTAACAAAATGAATTGTTGGACAAACGATTTCATCGTTTAATTAATAACAGATCGAAGTTTTGCGCGATCGCTTCGCCAGGACGCTTCTTTTTCGCGATTTTTTATTAATTATTCAATTCTGGAGGGTGGATAAACGAAATCACGGGGTGGACAAACGTCTTCTACATCTACTCTAACAAAATGAATCGTTGGACAAACGATGTCATCGTTTAATTAATAAAAAATCGAACTTATACGCGATCGCTTCAATCGTATCGTACATCTTGGCTATTATAATTAATTATTCAATTCTGGAGGGTGGACAAACGAAATCATGGGGTGTACAAGCGTGTTCTATATCTAAACTAACAAAATGAATCGTTGAACAAACGATTTTATCGTTTATTTAATGAAAAATCGAGCTTATACGCGATTGCTTCAATTTTGCGATTTTTATTAATAATTCGATTCTGGGGTTGGACAAATGAAAATTTTTGGTGGACAAACGATGCTAGATCGTGGACAATTGTATCCCTCAGTTAAAAAGTTGAAAAGTTTTCATGGGGGTGCTGGTGAATTTTTTTTTTTATTAATAACTTTTTTTTGAAGGATGGACAAACGAAAATTTTTATTGGGCAAACGTGGACAAACGATGGACAAACGAATGTCATCGCGTTTTTTTAAAAATTCGAATTTGGGGGTGCCAACTTCACAGAACTTGGACTGACAGCTTGACAGGTGATCGATGCGATCACCTTCTTCTCGCTGTCTCTTGTCTTCGTCGCGAGCACCAGCGGGCCATGGATCCTATTCATAGGGTGCTCGCAACAATATCGTTTAATTAACACAAAATCTACGGAGACACCAATGATAAAATAACCCTAGTAGCACACTGATTTTCAAAAGGCCTTTGACACTGTGGATCACTCCATCCTCCTTAATAAATTGTCCTCCTGGGGATTTTGTGGGCCTCTGTTATCATGGATACGGTCTTATCTTACTGGCCGAGAACAAATTATTAGAGTGTCTAACTCTCTCTCCTCACCGATAGCTGTTACCTCAGGTGTTCCACAGGGATCTCATCTCGGTCCGCTGCTATTTAATGTATTCATTAATGATCTTGTGGATGTATTTATTCGAACCAACTTTTTATTGTATGCTGATGACCTTAAGGTCTTTAAGAAAATCCATTGCTGGAGTGATGCGGTTGAGATGCAGGATGACTTGGATAGGTTCGTGCTTTGGTGTAATAGTAATAAGTTAAGGCTTCATACCTCTAAATGTGTGGTTGTTAGGGCGGCACGGGGTGTGTGCGATATTGTCTTCCCTTATAATTTGGGGGATGATATACTCAGTACGGTGTCGGAGGTGATCGACTTAGGAGTTTCTATCATGCCGTGTTTCGATTTCAGGAATCATTACTTGCGCTGTACAAGTAAGGCCGCAAAAACCCTTGGATTCATATCTAGATTTGCAAAACACTTTAAAAATATAGACGCAATCAAATTATTATATGTTGCCCTCGTTAGGCCTCATGTTGAATATGCATCAGTAATCTGGAACCCGAAGCATGGCAAATATATTAACTTGATTGAAGGTGTTCAGCATAAGTTTTTGAGATTTGCCGCTCGAATCCTGGGTATACCTCTGGACCGTACTGACCATAACTATGGCCCAATAATGAATCTCTTGAATATCCCTACTCTTGTCGATCGTAGACGTATAGCGGATATGATGTTTTTGTATAATGTGCTAAATGGTCTTATTGACTGCTCTGTATTGACATCCTCTGTCTCCTTCAATGCTCCGCAAAGACATTTGAGATCTAGGCCTCTATTCGCTCCGAGATTACCACGCTATCGTCACTACTCGGTGGACCCTATAAACCGTGCCATGACTCTAGCTAACCAACACTTTAAGGATTGTGATCCCTTTATTCTCCCTCGTAGCTCGTTTCGAACATTGTTATACAATATTCCTAATTGATAACTTTAGTGATAATTTAAATTAGTAATGGCTAGTACTGTAAGCCTTTTGGTTAAGTAGTCTTGTGTAACTATGGGATTCTCAGTCCCGTTTATATGTATATGTATATATATATATATATATATATATATATATATAATAATAATAATAATAATATTGAATGCACATTCATCCAATATTAAAAAGAGGTTCAATCTCTTTTTGATATTTAAACATACGTACAATATTTATTCTAGATTAAAAAACAAATATATTTTCCAAATATGCTGGAAATATTCATTTTATATTATGAAAAAAATATTCTTTTTCAAATATAAAGTAAATATTTATTTACTGATAGAAAGAAAACATTTTTTCCGAATGTTCGGGAAATATTCATTTTCTATTATGAAAAAAATATTCTTTTTCAAATATAAAGTATATATTTATTTAATGGTAGGGTATGACGTCCTGGCCCTACCACGGTTTCGCGACTTAGTGTCGGTGAGCGCCACCAGAGGTCTAATCTTCTCGCAAGTCCTAATTCCCACTCTCATTCATATATACAAGTTCAAAATTATGTCCACTTGTGTTCTCGTGTGTGTCTAGGGCAGGGACCGTCAGTTATAGTCCTTACTGGATGCGTCTTGGCTGACGCTCCTAAGAGAAACCGCTGCAACTCTTCTCTTTGTCTCCTCGATCCTTCAAAGCCAATCCACCCGCCACGCACAGTTGTGACTCCATTGCGGCGTAACCAGGCCGGCCTTATTAAGGTTTATGGTTACGTTGGAGGGTTGAACAGTGTAGGAATAAAATTTTTTTCGAAAGTGCGAGAAACATTCATTTTATATAATGAAATTTTTTTTTCAAATTTAAAGTAAACGTTTATTTCACATTTCCTGAATATTTATTTCACATTTTCTGAATATTTACTTTACGTTTTTTAAATATATATTTTACATTTCCTGAATATTTATTTTGGAATTTTGAATATTATTTTCACATTTCCAGAATATTTGCTTTATATTTTCTGAATATTTCTTTTATATTCCATGAATATTTAGTTCATATTTTCTAAACATTTATTTCACATTCTCAGTATGTGTATATAATACCTCATAAAAAAAAAAGTACATGAAATCAAATAAATATAAAAAAATATGTGAAATCAAAATGAGCTGCAAGTACATAACGGAGCTTTCCAACTGCGCTTAAGATGACACAACCTCATATACACAGCTAAAATGCTGTGTTCATACATTCCATTACTCATATCGCGGACATTTTAATTAATGCATCAAAAAGAATTCCATTTAAAAACATTGTCGTAAATAAATTAATAGCTTTACAAAATTAATGATATAAAAAAATTGCGCCACTTATAACAATGGCTATGTATACAAAGAAAAAAATGTATTAAATAATATTAAGCAGATTTATTTTTATACAAATAAATATTTCAATAGGAATAAATATTTTATTCAAAATACTTGGCGCTGCGAAACCGAAAGAAATGTTAATTGTCTTAGTATTAATAATTTACAATAACTCCCTTACAATCTAAAATACATAAACATATACATACACATATTAGAAACGCAGCAAATTTATTCTACATATATTTAATTCTAATATCATACGTAGCATATGCACACGCACACATACGCACATGCACGAACGCACGCCCAAGAAAGAAAGAAAAAGATTTAATGCAATTTATACATATTTATTCAGTTTAGCAACACCAGTTCGGGGCGCAGCGCCAAGTATTTTGAATAAAATATTTATTCGTATTGAAATATTTGTTTGATTGCAATTCAATGGTACAACGATACATACTTGTAAAAACACGTTTATAACTTGGTTATAACTTGACGGTAAACTGTCAAAATTTGGAGGAGATTGCATAGTGAAGATATCGATTGACGAACGAAACATGAGTTAGTTTCTGTTGACTGAAGGTGTGCGTGTAACGCGTATGTACCAGGAGTCGAAGAACGAAGCATGTGTTAGTTTCATTTTGGCTGAAGGTGTGCGTGTGACGCGCGTATACGTATTATGTGGACGAAAATTTGGCTTGGAGAAGAAAAATCTAAAATCTACCGGTTTCGACTGATCCATGAGACGATATTATGATATCTCCGTCATGCGTGGACCGATTTTATTGAAATTGGTCTTGTTCGAAAGCCGATATGCGGTTTACATAAAACAAATTCCTTTAAATTCACAAAATTTTGCAGGCGTGATGAGATATTAATGTATAAATGTCAGAATTAGGTTAGAATGGCTCCGTGACGAGTAAAGGTACACGGTAGCGACATCGACATACATATATACAGGGTGTTTTTCATGTACTTGGCGTCGAGACGCTACCGCGTCTCTAGATTTAGAATCAACATTTTTTTCATATTAAAAAGTGTGGCTAAAAAAATATTTTTTTAATATTTGGAAAAAATATTTAACCAATATTTAGTGCTACTAGGGGACATATGAAAAATATTTTTCCGAAGTGTTTTCGCGATTTTGTGAGAAAAATAATCACATTAACCTACGGGTGTTTCAGGTGGAATTTGATTTTTCATAAGGGGCTCATGCGCGCTGAATGGAGTCAATGGTGGCGAGACATGGTTCGGGTGGCACTGGATGTCGAGGTGTTGCGATTTTAGCGTCTGGAACGCAGCTACAGAGGGGAACTGGTCTTCTTTGCTTCACCTGCAGCGTTTGCTTCATTCTCAGTCTGGCCTGCACGTGTCTAGCTACGTTATTGGTTCTTATTGATCGAAAAGTCGAAGTCCTCAGCTATCAATACTGTAAGTCACTACTTCATAAGTATTGTTAAGTTGCATTGATAGCAGCGCACCTCGTGACCACAAACAGCAGCCGGAGGGAAATTTGTACTTTTTTCGGTTATATAGATTTCCTGTGTTCACAATTTATTTAAATTCGCCGCGAGTTTCAGTGTACTGTAACACATAGATCTTAAGGGGGTAGACAAGGGTAATGCAGCGCGCTGTATACCGACACAATTTGGCCCGAAACATGGGTTTGGGAAATTACGTTGTTTGTCCTTATATGAACAGATTTTGGGCTGGGTGAGGTCTCATTCGAAAGAGGAAGGTTCAAAGCAGCCCGCTCTGGTCATGGCTTAACGAGATTGTGTTGATATCTGATAATACGAGTGTCCACAGTAGAGAAAAAATCGACAAAATACACTCCCAAATTCCAAGTATTTGTAAGTCGCTAAAAGAGTTTTATGACTCAAACGATGACCAGAGCGGGCTGCATTAAAGCTTCCTCGTTCGAATGAGACCTCAGCCAGCCCAAAATTAGGTCATATAAGGACAAACAACGTAATTTCGTGACTGCATTCCCAAATCAGAATTCCGCCATATTGGCGATAATGCAGAGCAAGTCACGTGACAAATTTAGTTCAGCTAGTGGATGCGAGATGGCGCCTATTCGGGAGGACTGCCAACGTGGAATCATAGCAAAACTGAAGCGTTAGCTGGATACATGTGCCACAGTAAAAGCGTGTTGCAGTCAATGTGTGAATTTTCGGACGATTGAAGGTTAAGTTACATGCATTTTAGGTATATAACTACTCGGAACTGTGTACATTTACTAAATTAACGCTTTTATTGTAACACATACATCACTTGAAATCGCTGTCGAATTTATGTTATAATTATATGGCCACATTATTTAAAATAAAAAAAAGAGACTGGAACTTTTTTACTAATACTGGAAATATTGATTTACTGATATATTTTCAGAATATGGAAGTTACAGCAATTATTTGCAATTATTGCACTTATTATTATTCTTCCGACTATTGTATATAACATATGACAAGGAAAAGTCTCCAAATCGGTCAACAGTTGACTTCCTGATTTTTTTTTGTAATTCTTTACGGTCCTATGCAGAGATGGGCATTATTTAAATAAAAGAATATACTTCCGAATGGCCTCAGTGGTCGATCGACAGGAGGTTTGGGGGAGGGTGTGTGTATCCTAAATCTAAAATTCTATTTAGCTTCGGGTATTTATTAGTTTCCTTTGTTTATTCGAAGGCCATTCATCTTGGGCTTCGAATAAGTTTTCATCTTTAATTATATCTTTATCCTAAGGTCGTATTCAAATATATTGATCGATCGATTCGTTTTCGCGAACAGCGATCGAGGAAAAATCAGCCATCACAATCTGACGATCGTGGATTTGTCAGTTGGAGTTACGTGGCCACTCAAGGGTATGGTGGGGTAACGGGAATGCTGCTCGACTCCGTCTGAACGTAGCCGTGAGGCTGTTATTTATTCTTATTGTTATTGTAGTAGTTGTGTGCATTACGAAGCTATGCATAGACAAATACGAGATGAAGGTATCGAGACAGAACCAATGTTCTGACCAATAAAGCTCCTGAATTTTTTCGGAGCTAAGGCACACCTATTCTGATGTGTGTATTTCTACGCTGACAGCTCGGTTTGGCCTATACACACCAGAAGCTTGACGCTATCCCCACCACGTCTCCCTCATTCTTATTCTGCGAAGGCGAGAGTGAGATGGAACGAGAGCGAGTCAGAAAACGTTGCGAAAAGGAGCACCGAAGCAGGCAAGCGGTACCAATGGTGGGAGAATACGCGTTACGAAACTCAACGGCCAATATATTTGAATGTAAGTCTCGTTAGCCGCTCGCTGGTCGAGACCGGCGTTGAGCCCGTATCATGAACGGAACGTTAATTTCGAGGCGGAGTTTCTTGCTTCTTTCTGTCCGAAGGGAGGAGCGGGGTGGAACGCTTTGCGTGCGCGGCGGGCGATTTTGTGAAGCAGTTCCCGTGCTCACCGTAAGCGCTTACGACTATCGCGCTCGCCCGTTGCGGACACAAAGGACGGAGTGTCAGGCGTCCCACAGTGGTACATAATCGTACTTTTTGTTCAAATCACCGTACAGGTCGTAATTTTTTAGTAATCATGACGATTTTTTTTTTAAATTCTTCGCAATTAAATTCTCTATCGATCCCTCCGGCCGGAATTTTGAATTTCGTTGCTTTTTTTTTTATATTTAGCGAAATATACAGCACTTTTAGAAAATCGATGTCTGTAGGACTTTTGGGACGCCGATTCCGAATTCAAACTCAAATTTTCTAAATTGTAGAGCTTTTTAACAATGACAACTTCAATATATCGAAGCGAAATTTCAGAAAATGATCTTTTTTGGAAAAACTTAGTGTGTATAGATTTTCGGGGTGCTATCTGATTTCAGAATTAGGTTTTGTGCTTCTGGATGCAAATCTTTAATTTTATGTTTATGTACGTGTCTTAAACTCGAAATGTACGGATCGGAAGATATTAAAAGAAAATGTATTATAGTAGTAAGGCAAGGGGGATTCTAATTCACTTTTTTGTATCATATTACATTCCCCCCCCCCCTCGGCGGAGGGAAACATGGGCGCGGGGGCCTGCGGGGAGAGCAAGGCTGGTTGCGCGCGCACGTGCCGCGGAGTGGGGGAAGCCGCGATGATGGAGGGGATTAGTCCGAGCCGAGCCGCCGCGGAGACCTGACCCACAGCCGAAAACTTTTTCAAGCCCCAGACCCATCCCCGAAAATTTAACCGGAGGAAGTGAATGACCCCCCGAAATTTTTTTTCCAAACCATTATGAAGCGGATGATGTTTCGGACAGTGTCGGGAAAGATCGGCATTTTACAAACCGCGTCTTCGGAGGAGGGAAAGAGACAGAGCATTTTTTAATTCGGAGGAGAGAGAGAGAGCACTACATAGCGTCGTCGCAGCGTCTCGCGCGATCGCGCGTAACTCGAATCCTCTGGAGCGACCGTGCGGGGTGACGTCATTTTTTATTATTATTATTATTATTATTATTATTTATTGACGGGAGAACCCTTTAGAATATAAACCAATATAACAGGTTAAGTGCAGAACATATAACAGATAACAGAGTAACGTACAAAAGTAAAGTACAAAGATGAAACATGAAAAAAAAATAGTAATAAATACATAAAATAAACAGAAAAAATATAAAATATACAAAATAACGAAAAACATTTTCACGGCGCGAAGAACGAAATAGAATTATGCGACGTCAGCAGAACTGTTCCCCCCCCCCCCAACGCAGAGAAATAATAATTATTGAAACGTAGAATCATAAAATTATGTGAGGAAGACGGACGAATGAAATTGTGAAATTATATATGTTTACGATATATATTGTTACATAATAATAATGATAATAATAAAATAAAAAATAAAAGCAAAAAAGAAAAAAATCTGGATCATAAAATAAAAAAAATATAAAATGAAGATGTCGAAGGTGATGGGGACGGTTGCAGCAACTCCGGTGGGGATGATGGGTTCCGCGCATTTCCATGAATCACCTACACACAGATACAAAAGTTGATATAATAACGATACATTAAACATAATAAACATCACGCACATAAACACAATGCAGAATGTTACATACCTGCGGAGGCGACGAAGGCGTAGAAGGCTGCCACATATCCCACTCGATAGGATCATCAGCAAATAGTTCACTTAACAATAAATCTACAGGAACTTGCGCAGGGTCGGTTTGAACTGAAACATTACTGCCCCGAAGCCCCGATACTGAGTTCTTTAAAACGGCGTCGTAATCGATCTTTTCAGCATTAACACTGTTACGCCACACCACACTTTGCGGAGCACCCATACGATTCCGCTGATATATATTTGGATACGCGAAAATATTATAGTAGTAAGGCTATGAGAGTTCCAACCCAAATTTGAGTTTGAAGGCCATTTCCCCCACTCCTCCCCGACCATAAAATCCAAATTTGAGTTTCAAGGTCACAGGAAATCCATCGCAGCGGGCGGCGGCGGCGGGCGGGCGGCAGAGTGGTGGGGGTATAAGCGGACCGCGGCGGATGACGTCATAGAGATGGCGGAGTAGTGGGCGCGAGATCTGAATATCGATGCCGAACCGTATCGAGGAGGAGGAGGAACCGCGAGTGAGAAGTGCTACCCTGGACTCCAACCTGTTGGTAAGGAAGGAAACATTAATTTATGATATTAATATAAATGAAAAAACTGAATCTCGGGCGACGAGGCTCGAACCCAAGACCTCCGCGGTACGAGTCAGCCGCCCAACCAACTCCCCCAACGTCGGCTCTTCGACATTAGTCTTTCCCGAATGGTATATATGCCGAGCGTCACACGCGTTCGTTTTTTACACACCGCGTCTTCGCAGGAGGGAAAGAGACAAAGCATTTTTTAATTCGGAGGAGAGAGAGAGAGCACTACATAGCGTCGCAGCGTCTCGCGCGATCGCGCGTAACTCGAATCCTCTGGAGCGGCCGGGCCGGGGTGACGTCATTTTCACGGCGCGAAGAACGAAATAGAATTATGCGACGTCAGCAGAAATTGCATCGAATGATTTTGGGCGCTAATTGGTCATATGCATGAATCATGGAACGAATTATGCGATATCAGCAGAAATTACCTCGGGGGAGGGGGTACGTCAAAAGAGATACCAAATCATGTATAAAAGCGCGCTCCAAAGTGCACAAAGCCTCAAATCGTTGCAACGTGTTGCGAGGAAAAAGACATTTACATTTACAACCATGGGAGAATTCGAGCACATAACCCGCCAATTGCTGGATCAATCCGCGCGATTGATTTCGCGGGAAGAGTACCTCGCGTGGGAAGAACGGTGCAACGAGTGTATGGAATCGTTGGAAGAACAGAGCCGTGTGAAACGCCCGCGATTATCGATCGGTGTTCGGCAATCGTTGGTTGCTCGAATCGCGCATCTCGAAGGGCTGAAACATTCGTTGCGCGGCCGTTTCGTGCGCGAAGGTGCCGGACATTCTAGCATTGGACTTTTGTGGCGCGAAATAGACGCTGCGTTCGATAACCGCGTATTAACTGGTGTCGTGTTAAATTCAAACTATATCGAGCCGCGCAACTTCCTCCAGGATGCGGGGGCCATTGTGCTGGAGCATGTGCGGGGTGCTTTGAGGAAACAGCGGAACCTCAAAGTGAACACGGTGTTCAACGGCGAATTTGTGGCGGGTGACAAGCATGCTTGTAAAAGCATCAACACCCGAAACTGCGAACTCTTCCGCACATCCGATCTGCAGGAGTGGTACCAGCGATGCGTTATCGAACCCACCCTGGCATCGCTGGAAGAGTTCCAAGAACGCGATAGCGGATGGGCATTGACAAGAATCCTGAATCTGACCGTCAATGTTAACAAGTACAATCTGTTGCGCGCGGGGTGCTGCTACAAGTTGCCGCGGGATTTATTGCTGAAGAACGCAACGATTAGCGTACGATCCGAGGACAACGCGTGTTTCGCGTGGGCAGTGGTCGCCGCTCTCCATCCTGCGGAAAGACATCCTGATCGCACAAGCTCATATCCGCACTATACATTGGTGCTAAATCTCCAAGGCATTGAATTTCCAATGTCTCTAGCACAGATTAGGAAGTTTGAACGGTTGAACGACATCTCCATCAACGTGTACAGCTTCGAGGAGGAGAAAGGGTCGACGATCTTTCCGTTGCACCTGACCAGCCAAAAGAGGAATCGACACGTCAACCTGCTGTACACGCCGAATCAAGAGCATGGTGATGTAGGGCACTTTGTACTGATCAAGAACTTGTCCCGACTCGTGAGCACGCAGCTGAGCAGGCACAATGGGAAAAAATTCATCTGCGATCGGTACGTATATAAACTTGTGAAATATTGAAATGTCTCGCGAAATAAATTAAATAAAAAAATTGTGTTTACAGATGCATGTACTACTTTAGCTCAACCGAGAAGCTGGAGGCGCATACAGTGGACTGTGGGCAGATGAACGACTGCGCCATTCTGCTGCCCAGCGAAGGCAAAAATTTGCTAAACTTTGACAACCACCGCATGAAGGAGCGACTTCCCTTCGTGGTATATGCAGATCTCGAGTGCATCATCGAGAAAACAGAGGACAGTCACCGAGTGGGTGATACAGACAATAAATTACACGCGTACCAGCACCATAAAGTGCACAGTATTGCCTATTATATGCATTGTTCGTACGATACATCACTGTCGACGTATCGATATCGCCGCGACGCGGATTGCGTTTCATGGTTCGCAGACGAACTTAAAAATTTTGCAAACTTCGCCAAACCCATCTTGACCAGTAATGTTCCCATGCTGGATTTAACCAACGAACAGTTGACGACATTTCGTGATGCAACACACTGTCATATTTGCGAAGAACCATTCGAGGCTAGCGATAAACGAGTCCGCGATCATTGCCATCTCTCCGGACGATTCAGAGGCCCGGCACATTCGGAGTGTAATTTAAATTATAAAAATGCGTTTTACATCCCCATAGTTTTCCATAATTTATCCGGTTACGATTCACATTTTATTATCAAGGAAATAGCTACCGCTTTCGAAGGCAGCGTTGACGTATTGCCGATAACTAAAGAAAAGTATATTTCATTCACAAAAAATGTCGAAGATACGGCTGACTCAGACTCGCGAAATTATATTAAATTACGATTCATCGATTCGTACAAATTTCTCAATACCAGTCTCAACAAATTAGCGTCTTTTCTTAGCACAGATCAATTAAAAATTTTACGATCCCAATTTGAAACATTATCCATCGAAGATTTCAATTTATTGACGCGAAAGGGTGTATTTCCGTACGAATACCTCGATTGCGCGAACAAGCTGCAGGATCCATGCTTACCGCCGCGCGAGTCATTCCACAGTTTGTTAACGGGTGAGACTGTATCCGAGAGCGATTACGCACACGCCGAGACAGTCTGGCAGCGTTTCGGGATTAGAACCTTGGGCGAATACAGCGACTTGTATTTGAAAACAGATGTCTTGTTATTGGCAGATATTTTTGAAAATTTTCGCGAAAGTTGTATCAAGAGTTACGGATTAGATTCAGCGCATTATTACACTTTACCTGGTTTCACTTGGGATGCAATGCTAAAACATACCAAAATTACATTCGAATTGCTCACAGATGTCGACATGGTTATGTTTGTCGAACGCGGTATACGCGGGGGTTTAAGCCAATGTTCCGGAAGATACGCACATGCCAATAACAAGTACATGCCATCTTACGACGCATCGGAACAGTCATCATACTTGATGTACTTTGACGTGAACAATTTGTATGGATGGGCAATGTGTCAGCCCCTACCATACGCCAAATTTCAATGGGTCGAAGATGTTGCGAGTTTTAACGTGTCTTCGATCCCGGTCGATTCGCCCACGGGATACATTCTCGAGGTAGATCTGGAATATCCGCAAAGTCTGCACGACGCTCACGCCGATCTACCGTTCTGCCCGACGCGTGCCAAACCACCCGGCAGCAGGCAGGACAAATTACTCGCGACGGTATACGATAAGCAGCGTTACGTTATCCACTATCGCAACCTGCAGCAGTGCACGCGTCACGGTCTTCGTATTACAAAGATACACCGCGTGCTTCAATTCGCTCAATCCCCCTGGCTCCGCGATTACATCGAACTCAATACACGGTTCAGAACAAGCGCGACAAACGATTTTGAGAAAAATTTGTACAAATTGATGAACAACGCGGTATTCGGCAAAACTATGGAAAATGTACGAAACCACGTGGACGTAAAGCTTTTGACACATTGGGAAGGGCGATATGGCGCGGAGGCAATGATCGCGAAGCCGAATTTCCACAGCAGAAGTGTTTTTTCGGAAAATTTAATAGCTGTTGAATTGCGTAAACTCGAGGTGAAATTCAACAAACCGATATACGTGGGTATGTGTATTCTAGACCTATCAAAAATTTGTTTGTACGAATTTCATCACGAGTACATGTCTCCCAAGCACGGATCAAAATGTAAAATTCTATACACCGATACGGACAGCCTCATTTATCACATTCGGTGCGACGATATCTACGAGTCCATGAAACGCAATATCGATAGATTCGACACGAGCGATTATCCTACCGACAATCCATATAATATGCCACGTGTAAATAAGAAGGTTCCAGGGCTGATGAAGGACGAAAATAACGGTGCGATAATGACCGAATTCGTAGGTCTTAGAGCGAAAATGTATGCGCTTCGCGTAGACGGTAAAAAAGATACGAAAAAGGCGAAAGGCGTCAAGACCAACGTCATAGCCAGAACGATAACTTTCGACGACTACGCGAAGTGTTTGCATAAGGAGATCGAAATGATTCGCAGACAATCGTGCATACGGTCTAAATTGCACAAAGTGTACACCATTTCGGAGTCTAAAATCGCTCTAAGTCCGTACGACGACAAGCGGTATATCGTACCCGATTCGACCGACACTCTGCCCTGGGGACATTATAATATACCGTTGTAAAATAGAAATTGTATTCCCATGTATAGAAATTATTATAAATAGCGAAATTATTGCATAAAATTTGTTCATACATGTATAGAAATTATAAATGGTGGAATTAACGTGTTAAAATAAAAAATTGTTCACACATGTATATGTATAATTATATTTATTGATTATTTTACAATACATTATTTTTATTTATCCAAGAATTGTGTGATTTATCAAACCCCAGCCACTTGACGTACACCTTATCCCCCTTTCTACGCAACACTTTTTCCACTAGATATACATCAGGATCGGTGACGCGTTGCAGCTCGTGTTCATAGAATCCTCCGGCAACGGGTTTTCCACAGGAATCGACCAGCAGATAGGTCGCGGGATTAGTTGTCGGTACTTTGGCTATCTTGAACACCTCCGTTGTCCAATTCGGCGTATAGCCTTTATCGAAGATGGTTTTAAATTTGCTCACGCGCACAAAATCGCCCAACTTGAATCTCGTCGGAGCAGCGATCTTTATGTTGTTGTATACGGTGGCTAGCAGCTTATCGGCGATCGCAGGGGTGACATCGCAAGGACGCATTCCGATGGTTCTGTGTTTTCGCGCGTTATACTCTGCGAGCAGACGCGGTAGCGAATCGGTCCATCTATAGGTTCCATTCAGCGTAAACAGTTTCCACATATTGTTCTTCAATGTTCGATTGAAACGTTCCACGACGGAGGCCTTCATCACCGAATACGTAGAATAATGATTAATGTCATGCTTTGTCATGAGTTTCTGCACATCGGCGTTGTAAAATTCTTTTCCTTGATCGGTTTGTAAATTTTTAGGATATCGATCTCTAAATATCTTTGCAAACGCTTTGGTCACCTCAGCGCCACTTTTAGTCTTGAGCGGCAACGCCCATG
Source organism: Andrena flavipes (assembly GCA_963971345.1). Taxonomy (NCBI): domain Eukaryota; kingdom Metazoa; phylum Arthropoda; class Insecta; order Hymenoptera; family Andrenidae; genus Andrena; species Andrena flavipes. The sequence continues at coordinate 39,592,549 of OZ020480.1, forward strand.
CATACTTGCTCAACACATCGATGACGGTGAGTATGTAGTGGTGACCCTGGTTGAATCGCGAGTATGGTCGCATTTCTACAATGTCAGCTTGCCACAGATCGTCGTATCCACGCACTATGACGCGTCTCCGCGGGAAATGTCTTCGAGCTGGAGCATGCAATTCGTCAACAAGTCGTCGCTTCTTGTGGCCATGGTTTTCTTCTTTACTCTTGGATTTCGACAATGACTGCATGTTTGACGCGAATGATGTGATAATTATCGTGTACGTGCATTATGTACTCCCCGTCGGCCCGAGGACAAGTTCAACCGTCTCGCATGATTCTCCTTCGCATTGTCGCTGCGGATTCAACGCCTCCGATATCTTTTGAACGCTGTTTTGCAACGTCAGCATATCTCTTTGAAACACGACCAGCTTCCTCTCTAATTCTTCCTGCTGCTCTCGCAAAAGTTTAATGTTCTTTTCCACGTATAGTTTATTGACGGCATCGGTGTCGGTCACCGGCTGAGCTACGCGTCGTATCTTGCGTGATTTTGCATCAAAGTCGGCACCGGTCACGCAAAGAGCGTTATCTCGCATGTAATTTCGAAGCAGACCGGTCCATTTGTAATAGTCCATTGTAGCTGCTCCACTTTTCTCGAGCGATACTCCAAATTTGTTGATCGGCATCTCGACGTATACAGTGCAAATCATTGGCGTGCGGTTTAATTTATAATGAGGCCTACCTCGCGGAGTTCCTCGATAATCGATAGAATTTCGGGATCGTGAGAATTGTTACCCGCCTGACGCGACGCTTCGAGCAAACGCAACCGATCCACCAACTCGTTGGGATCGTCCCAGTGCACGTAATCGATCTTGTTATCGTTTACCACCATGGCTCGTGGCACCGTTAGACCTTTCCCCGCCCTACTAGTCGACACACGGGGAAGTAGAGGTGCAATTACATGCTTGTACTTGTATCCCTTGTTGCTTAATATGGGGTATTTAGCATTATGATCGCGTCTGTGGGCATTCGTCGACAGCAGTATACTTTTGTATTTTTGTTTATCGGCATCGGTGTACACAGCATCGTCGGGAATTCTTTTGAAAATCAGTTCGTAAAGACCGGGTGTTCCTCCGTATCTTACACCATCTATGATTATATTATCGCCCCTGTCTATATCGAAAACCTTATCCCCCAGCATCGTTCCACTATTACCAAAGTACACACCGTACACATAGTCCATTGTCGTATCCCTATCACCACTTAGGATCGCGCTCATGTATTTTTGCCCCAGCGGACCGAAATGACTGCGAAACGTTTCTTGTCCCTCGGGTGTTTGGAGTTGATGTCTAATAGATGTTGCAAACGACTTGTCTGGTGTAGTTTCGAAAACGTCGTCATCATCATCATCAATGGCTGAGAGCGATTGTACGCGAGGAATTGTATTTATTGGCGCTGGTGGAACGGGAGACTCGTTTGATGTGGCATTCAGCCGTTTATGCTTCGATTGAACTGGTGTGGAGGTTACGAGTGAATATTCCGATGACGTGCGCCGTTTCTTCTTTCTCTTACGCGATGTGTTCCCTTTCGACACGATTTTTGTTTTAGGCGTTAATGTTTCATTCTCTTCAACGTCTGTGCTCATCGGCGGTAATGTGTCAGCTTCTGTAGTTGCAGTATTTTCCACAATATGTTTTAAGGGTTCCACAATCGGTTTGAAGTATTTCTCCAACGCGATATCTTCCTCCATCTTGCCGGTCTTCAAAGCTTGATGTTTCCGACGAATGGCTTCGCTGGTTTTTGCAATTTCCTTCGCTATTCTCTCGCGATCCTTAATCTCCAAACTATCGATATCAATCATCGTCGTTGTACCGCAGACGTTGCGTTCCCACCGACGTTTTGACGACAATTGACCATCTCACGGTACGGCAAACTCGTTAAATCCCTTTCTATAACGTCCATTGGACATCGCGCTATCCTTGTCTATCACCACGAAACCATACTCCCGTTGCCAACAATTACGACACAAAGCGCAGAAATCCTCGTAAGACATGTCTGTGTTTACGTGATCGTTGTACACATGTTTCAAGTTGGTACCATCCTGCTTAAACAGAATCAACAGATTGGCATTGTCGCGTATAAGATGTTTGGGAATCTTTGCATACGTCTGACAGAGATAGAAACAGTCAACGTTCGAGTGGCGCCCCATTGCAAAGTATTCCCTTATCGTATCCTGCTTGTCGCATGCCACGTCATCAAAGATAAAAATGGAATTCGGAAGCGATTCGCTCGGTGGGATGACGTCACTGTTATTCGAAAACGTAAAGTAGCCAATTTCATCTATTGGAGTCAATAAATTATCCAAATACTGATATTTCGGCTGTTGCAACGACTTGGAGTACACGTACACGTTCTCGAAGCGGACGCCGTGAGGACTTTCCAACAAGCTCATCAGCACGTTGGTCTTTCCACAATTTGATGGACCGCAAATGAGGCAGCGGATAGTGTTTGGCAGCATGCTACCGTGTCTGCGCATTGTTTTCGGGGACATTAGCTGCGATTTATCGTCAAAATTTGTCACGCGTATCGCCACAGGTTGCCGTACGAATCGCATCCTGTCCGTGAACCATGAAAAATGATTTTTGATACGTCGAAGCGGTCTATTTATAGGTCTGCGCCGAAGCAAAACAGCTCAGTATGCAACATGCTTCTGGTCCTGTCGGATAATTTCGATATTCGAGCCCTAACCTCTGAGCAGTTGAAATATATACCAAAGATTATTCTACTGCGAGAGTTTGGCAGACACATTGATCAGTTGTGGAACAGGCTCCCCGAGCATATAAAAGCAGATCCTGAGGTTCAGCAGCATCGCCGGTGTCTGGAGCATTATAATCGCCCTTGGCAGCGAACGCATATCGACGGTCCGGCACCATTGATTAAAAACTGTAGCGAATGTCACCGACGAGAGTAAAGAAAGGTCGTGGTTTGTTAAATCGGGCGATAAACGCGCTACCTATCGAATTACATATCCCGGGATATCAGTTTTGCGGTCCAGGAACTCATCTGGCAAAACGATTGGCTAGAGGTGATCGAGGCATCAATCCGTTGGACGCAGCGTGTCGCGAACACGATATTGCGTATTCGCGTAGCAACGACCTCGACGAAAGGCACGCGGCAGATAAGGTACTCGCTGACAAAGCGCGAAAACGCATCGTTGCGCGAGACTCGACTCTGGGTGAAAGGGGTGCTGCTACAGCTGTTTGGGCAGCTATGAAGGCCAAGACGAAAATCGGAATGGGGATGAAAACAAAAACCTGCAAAAGGACTCCAAAGAAAGCATCGAAAAAACGGATTCTTCCAGTAGCAAAACGGGGTGGTATATTACCGCTTCTCCCGCTGCTAGGTGTCCTGGGATCGTTAGCTGGTGGAGCGGCGGGGATCGCCAAGGCGGTCAACGATAATAAGGCGGCGCAACATCAGCTGCAGGAAATGCAACGCCATAATCGCTCCATGGAAGGTCGCGGACTTTATCTCGCACCGTACAAGCGCGGACAGGGAATATCGAAACGAAAAAAAAAAACGTCGAGAAGAAAATAAAAATGCCTGCGGGCGTAACTACCGATTTGCAATTGGAGGAGTTGGCAAAACGTATGCGTATCCCATTTTTTAGAGGTGTTTTTATGCGAAACGCGTTACCAGCCGGAGGAGTACGTCGAAACGAGAGCGGTATCGTAAATTTGGACAATGCCGAGGGATCAGGGACTCATTGGGTGGCATATGCGAAGAGAGGGTGTCGAGCTATATATTTCGACAGCTTTGGGAATCTTCGACCGCCCAAGGAATTGGTAAAATATCTGGATAAAGATGCTGTGGAAATTGAATACAATCGTTCGTCTTACCAGAAGTACAATCAGAGCAATTGTGGACAACTATGTCTACGCTTTCTACAAACGATCGGCACCAAATTTAAGGATTGACTTCCCACCACTCTGAGTCAGTACCAGTCCAGTCGTACAGCTCGGAATATGTCGTTAACATTCACTCTAACCGGCAAGAGTAGCACCCTCGCGGTGAGCTACTTTCCACCCATAGATTTGAGCGACGATGAATACGAGCTTGGTCTAACAACCTTTGAAACCTATCATACAATACCGAACATCGACTCGAGCAACGATAAATTCTACTTCATCGTAAACAACAGTGCCGACACCGCTTATGAATACATTACGATTCCCCACGGCTCCTACGAACTAGACGCCATTGCCAAGTACCTGAAGCAACGATTACTCGAACGGTATCCTAAAAATCTTGGTGACACCGGTGATAACAGTGACAATGATGTGTATCCTATAGTGTTGCGTCCCAATAACAATACCATGAAAAGCGAGCTGTACTGTCGGTTCACCGTAGACTTTACAAAGCCCAACAACATTGGATCGCTACTGGGATTCTCCACGAATCGGGTATTAGCACCAGAACGATGGCACGAATCGGACGATCCGATTAATATCATGAACGTGAACATTATTCGCATAGAATGTAGCGTGACCGCTGGGGCGTACAACAATGGGAGGCGCGTACATACGATACACGAATTTTCTCCAAGAGTCCCACCAGGATATAAGATATCGGAAACGCCTGCACAAATCATTTACCTTCCAATCACCGCACAGGTCATTTCGGATCTGACGATACGCGTTGTGGATCAAGACGGACGGTTGCTTGATTTTCGAGGTGAAGAGATTACCATCAGATTGCACGTACGACGACGACGACGATAATACATGTGGTGCGAACGAAAGAGATGCTTGTATTGAACGACTCCAGAAACCCGTTTCTTCCAAGTGAAATTGTTTGCAACAACAACAACAACAACAACAACTGCAACAGTTCTGATCACGCTAAAAAGAAGAGGCTCAGTGCTGCGAACATTGCATTTTTGAAATCATTAGGATTCATTGTGCGCATTTAAGTTGAAAAAAATGGCTGACATTCTAAGCATTGGAGGGAAGCCGACGTTTGATGATCGCATCGTCAAGCTCGAGACTCACACATACAACCCATACGTCAACACGACGTTTGGATACAGCGATGAGATAAGAATACCTATACAGCAGCAGGATTTATACACATTGCCGTGTGAAAGTTTCCTCTACGTGGAGGGGAAATTGAAGATAAATAAGCCAAATGATGCGTTAACTGTGACGTTGGGAAATAATTGCATGGCGTTCTTATTCGATGAGATTCGATACGAGCTGAATGGCGTGGAGATTGACCGCAACAGAAACGTCGGAATAACTAGCACGCTTAAAAACTATGTATCGCTGACATCCGACGAAGACAAAAATATGGAGAATGCAGGATGGGGCTTGAAACGACGCGATGGACTAATATTGAAAAATCATTTTAATTTTTGCGTCCCACTCAAATATTTGCTGGGATTTTGCGAGGACTACAAACACATGATTATTAATGCTCGTCACGAAGTGATTTTAATACGATCACGCAACGATAACAATTCTCTAATAGGATCACCGATGTTGGAACCAGAAATCGAATTACTTAAAGTGCAATGGCGGATGCCTCATGTGACGCTGAACGACGTTAATAAGCTATCGTTGCTACGTGCTTTGGAAAGTGGACAAAACCTGAGCATTTGTTTTCACTCGTGGGATTTGTACGAGTATCCTCTCTTACAGAGCACGACCAAACATTCGTGGGCTGTGAAGGCAGCTGCGCAGCTGGAGAAGCCGCGATACATTATCTTTGCTCTACAGACTGCTCGAAAGAATGTGATGAGCGAAGACGTTACTATGTTCAACAACTGTAAATTGACCAATGTAAAACTTTTTCTCAACTCAGAATTTTACCCATACGATGATCTGAACTTGGACTTTGACAAGAATAAGCACGCCATCTTGTTTAACATGTATACGCAATTCCATAAATCGTATTATGGACATAGTTGCAACGAGGCATTATTCACCGTGGCGGAATTTTTACAATTTGGCCCCCTCGTGGTGATTGATTGCTCGCGACAAAATGAGTCGATCAAGAATGGCACCGTGGACGTGCGCATAGAATTCGAGTGTAAAGAGAATGTACCTGCAAATACTACGGCATACTGTCTGATTCTGCACGATCGGGTGGTTGAATACAATCCGCTGACAAACGTGGTGCGCAAAATCAATTAAATTGCCACGCTACTTGCCAGCAAAATCGACATGCTTTACGAGAAAGGCTGCATTCTCCCGTCTGTCTTGGAAGCGAACGGACCTCCAAATTGTACCGATGATGACTGTACCAACATTTGTTGACCTGCAAGGGTTCATCGTCGATGGAAGATTTGTCGTCAAGGAAGTGGCGGTTCTACGAAATGGATTAATTCTCTCGCACTATATTTTTGGGAGTTCGATGCCGCAATATCTTCTTACGAAATCCGACAAATCAAGCATTCGATGGCTGGTGGCAAAGCATCATGGACTACGTTGGGACGATGGAGACGTTCCGTACAGTATGGCTAAACGGCTAATTACGAAAGCTGTAGCTGATGCGATCGACGAAGAAGATGACGCATCCCATATCATATATGTTAAAGGGCTGCAGAAACGCGACTGGCTCATGGATTTCCTCGACGAAAATACGATAGCGGACGTGGTCATCGAGACGCTGGACATTGACTACGAGGATATCAAATCACTAAATAAGCTAAATGTAGTTAATACACTGCGATGTGGCAGACACGCGAAACACTGTGCCATGCAAAATGTATTTAAAATATTCAACTGGTGGTCTAAACGCCAGAGAGAAATGCTTAAATAAAATATAATCAATTTTAATGCAAAAATGTTTTTTTCTTCACCCTCCCCAACTTCCTACATGTACGCTAGATTAAGACGATAGTTGTAATTATTATGTGGGAAACCGTTCGATTCGCGTTCGAAACCGTTCGATTCGCGTTCAATACCGTTCGATACCGTTCGATTCGCGTTCGACACCCGTTCAAAACCGTTCGATTCGCGTTCGATTCGCGTTCAAAACCCGTTCAAAACCGTTCAATACCCGTTCGATACCGTTCGATACCCGTTCAACACCGTTCGATACCCGTTCGATTCGCGTTCGACACCCGTTCAAAACCGTTCGATACCGTTCGATTCGCGTTCAACACCCGTTCAAAACCGTTCGATTCGCGTTCAATACCGTTCGATTCGCGTTCGACACCCGTTCAAAACCCGTTCAACACCGTTCGATACCCGTTCAACACCGTTCGATACCCGTTCGACAGCGTTCGATTCGCGTTCAATACCGTTCGATTCGCGTTCAATACCGTTCAATATCGTTCGATTCGCGTTCGATACCCGTTCAAAACCCGTTCGATACCCGTTCAACACCGTTCGATACCCGTTCAATACCGTTCGATTCGCGTTCAATACCGTTCAATACCGTTCGATTCGCGTTCGATACCCGTTCAAAACCCGTTCGATACCCGTTCGATACCCGTTCAACACCGTTCGATATCCGTTCGACAGCGTTCGATTCGCGTTCAATACCCGTTCGATTCGCGTTCAAAACCCGTTCGATTCGCGTTCAATATCCGTTCAATACCCGTTCGATACCGTTCGATTCGCGTTGAAAGCCGTTCGATACCGTTCGATTCGCGTTCGACACCCGTTCAAAACCGTTCGATTCGCGTTCGATTCGCGTTCAATACCGTTCAAAACCGTTCGATACCCGTTCAATACCCGTTCGATACCGTTCGATTCGCGTTCGACACCGTTCGATTCGCGTTCAATACCCGTTCGATTCACGTTCGAAGTGGTATGTTAGGAGTTGAAAGTGATGCGATAGACATTCAAAATGGTGTGATCTAGTCAAATGATGTGTCAAAGAAGGGAAAGGAGATGTGTGTGAATATGGAGCGTATGGTCAGCGAAGAAGATAAGTACAAGGAGGAATGGGGATAGTCAACGAAGAACAACGTCTTACTTTTGCAAAGCTATGCACTTCTCGATTTCAAGATGGGAGGGGTTTTTTGCATGCGAGAGTCAGGAGATGCAGCGAGACCAGTTGTCTTCAAAGCTTTAAAGGCAGAAGTATATACAGTTTAATAGTAATAACATATTGACAGTTTTTTTGTAAAAATGGGATATTACGCACCTTTCATAGCACAAGAGGAGCCTGGTTGGGATGATGTAGAGGTATGTACTTTAAAATATTTTAACATTTATCGCGTTTATCCTTTTAAATCGAGCGAGATTCAAAATCAGACGGTCGTGTCAATATTATATCTTGGGTTCCTATATTCTAGGACTCGCCACCACCTTCGCCGGAATGGTTAGACGTCTGGGGCTCGCCGCCCCCATCGCCACCACCGCCACCATCACCTACGTGGTCGAGCGATTGGGGGCAGCAGCCCTCGCCACTCCCATCACCCTCGTCGCCCCAGGGGTTCAGCGATTGGGACTCCGCGCCGCCATCACCGCGGAACCCGTCGCCACCACCTCCGCAAGTGTGTAGTACACTACATTGTTTTGCACGTTTGATATTTATTATGTTTAATGTATCGTTATTATATCACCGTTTGTATCTGTGTTCTAGGATATATCGTACATGGATGTGGATGATAATGGCGATGCTGCTCCACATCCTAGGGTGATGGGGGCGATGGCCGCGAGACGGCGGCGACGATTTACCCCATATGGGCGGTGCCCGTCACCGCCACCACCACCATCGCCGTAATTTTTTATTTTTTTTATATTTTTTTATTTTATTATTATTATATTTTTTCTTTTTTTTCTTTTTTTATTTTATTATCATATACTTATTATTTCTTTTTTCTTTTATTTTTATTATTTTATGTAACAATATATTCTTAAACATATATTATTTCTCAAATTTATTTATCCGTCTTCCTCCTCGCCGCCTAATATTAAGATTCAACATTTCGTAATTATTATTTTCTCTGCGCTGTGGAAGCGATCGCGCGGCCATCACCGCCATCGCCGTAATTTTTTCTTTTTTATTTTTTATTTTATTATCATATATTTATTATTTCTTTTTTCTTTTATTTTTTATTATTTCATGTAACAATATATTCTTAAACATATATAATTTCACAATTTCATTCGCCCGTCTTCCTCACATAATATTAAGATTCTACGTTTCAATAATTCTAAGATTTGCTGACGTCGCATAATTCTACTTCGTTCTTCGCGCCGTGAAAATGACGTCACCCCGCCCCGGCCGCTCCAGAGGATTCGAGTTACGCGCGATCGCGCGAGACGCTGCGACGCTATGTAGTGCTCTCTCTCTCTCCTCCGAATTAAAAAATGCTTTGTCTCTTTCCCTCCTGCGAAGACGCGGTGTGTAAAAAACGAACGCGTGTGACGCTCGGCATATATACCATTCGGGAAAGACTAATGTCGAAGAGCCGACGTTGGGGGAGTTGGTTGGGCGGCTGACTCGTACCGCGGAGGTCTTGGGTTCGAGCCTCGTCGCCCGAGATTCAGTTTTTTCATTTATATTAATATCATAAATTAATGTTTCCTTCCTTACCAACAGGTTGGAGTCCAGGGTAGCACTTCTCACTCGCGGTTCCTCCTCCTCCTCGATACGGTTCGGCATCGATATTCAGATCTCGCGCCCACTACTCCGCCATCTCTATGACGTCATCCGCCGCGGTCCGCTTATACCCCCACCACTCTGCCGCCCGCCCGCCGCCGCCGCCCGCTGCGATGGATTTCCTGTGACCTTGAAACTCAAATTTGGATTTTATGGTCGGGGAGGAGTGGGGGAAATGGCCTTCAAACTCAAATTTGGGTTGGAACTCTCATAGCCTTACTACTTATTATCATCCTCATCATCACCTTCTAATAAATATTCATTCCGTGCATTGCGATTCAGCCAGAACTCTTCATCCCCGAAGTGGTCGTCCGGTGGATCATCTCGTATGGTGGTCCCATTATGAAATACTTTTAAAAAAATTCCACCATCATGCTCTGCCTCCGCCTCATGATGTTCACCATCCCGAATTTCCTCAGATTGTACTGCGATATTTCGACACGTCACGTATACCTTTGGATTAATCTGGCGAATAGGTGCATCTCCAATGCTTAGAATGTCAGCCATTTTTTTTTCAACTTAAATGCGCACAATGAATCCTAATGATTTCAAAAATGCAATGTTCGCAGCACTGAGCCTCTTCTTTTTAGCGTGATCAGAGCTGTTGCAGTTGTTGTTGTTGTTGTTGTTGTTGTTGCAAACAATTTCACTTGGAAGAAACGGGTTTCTGGAGTCGTTCAATACAAGCATCTCTTTCGTTCGCACCACATGTATTATCGTCGTCGTCGTACGTGCAATCTGATGGTAATCTCTTCACCTCGAAAGTCAAGCAACCGTCCGTCTTGATCCACAACGCGTATCGTCAGATCCGAAATGACCTGTGCGGTGATTGGAAGGTAAATGATCTGTGCAGGCGTTTCCGATATCTTATATCCTGGTGGGACTCTTGGAGAAAATTCATGTATCGTGTGTACACGCCTCCCATTGCTGTACGCGCCAGCGGTTACGCTACATTCTACGCGAATAATGTTCACGCTCATGATATTAATCGGATCGTCCGATTCGTGCCACCGTCCAGGTTCTAATACACGATTCGTCGAGAATCCCAGTAGCGATCCAATGTTATTGGGCTTTGTAAAGTCTACGGTGAACCGGCAGTACAGCTCGCTTTTCATGGTGTTGTTGTTGGGACGCAACACTATAGGATATACATCATTGTCACTGTTATCACCGGTGCCACCGAGATTTTGAGGATACCGTTCGAGTAATCGCTGCTTCAGATACTTGGCGATGGCGTCTAGTTCGTAGGAACCGTGGGGAATCGTAATGTATTCAACAGTGGTGTCGATGCTGTTGCTGATATCATAATTCACGACGAAGTAGAATTTATCGTTGCTAGAGTCGATGTTTGGTATTGTATGATAGGTTTCAAAGGTTGTTAGACCAAGCTCGTATTCATCGTCGCTCAAATCTATGGGTGGAAAGTAGCTCACCGCGAGGGTGCTACTCTTGCCGGTTAGAGTGAATGTTAACGACATATTCCGAGCTGTACGACTGGACTGGTACTGACTCAGAGTGGTGGGAAGTCAATCCTTAAATTTGGTGCCGATCGTTTGTAGAAAGCGTAGACATAGTTGTCCACAATTGCTCTGATTGTACTTCTGGTAAGACGAACGATTGTATTCAATTTCCACAGCATCTTTATCCAGATATTTTACCAATTCCTTGGGCGGCCGAAGATTCCCAAAGCTGTCGAAATATATAGCTCGGCACCCTCTCTTCGCATATGCCACCCAATGAGTCCCTGATCCCGCAGCATTGTCCAAATTTACGATACCGCTCTCGTTTCGACGTACTCCTCCGGCTGGTAACGCGTTTCGCATAAAAACACCTCTAAAGAATGGGATACGCATACGTTTTGCCAACTCCTCCAATTGCAAATCGGTAGTTACGCCCGCAGGCATTTTTATTTTCTTCTCGACGTTTTTTTTTCGTTTCGATATTCCCTGTCCGCGCTTGTACGGTGTGAGATAAAGTCCGCGACCTTCCATGGAGCGATTATGGCGTTGCATTTCCTGCAGCTGATGTTGCGCCGCCTTATTATCGTTGACCGCCTTGGCGATCCCCGCCGCTCCACCAGCTAACGATCCGAGGACACCTAGCAGCGGGAGAAGCGGTAATATACCACCCCGTTTTGCTACTGGAAGAATCCGTTTTTTCGATGCTTTCTTTGGAGTCCTTTTGCAGGTTTTTGTTTTCATCCCCATTCCGATTTTCGTCTTGGCCTTCATAGCTGCCCAAACAGCTGTAGCAGCACCTCTTTCACCCAGAGTCGAGTCTCGTGCAACGATGCGTTTTCGCGCTTTGTCAGCGAGTACCTTATCTGCCGCGTGCCTTTCGTCGAGGTCGTTGCTACGCGAATACGCAATATCGTGTTCGCGACACGCTGCGTCCAACGGATTGATGCCTCGATCACCTCTAGCCAATCGTTTTGCCAGATGAGTTCCTGGACCGCACAACTGATATCCTGGGATATGTAATTCGATAGGTAGCGCGTTTATCGCCCGATTTAACAAACCACGACCTTTCTTTACTCTCGTCGGTGACATTCGCTACAGTTTTTAATCAATGGTGCCGGACCGTCGATATGCGTTCGCTGCCAAGGGCGATTATAATGCTCCAGACACCGGCGATGCTGCTGAACCTCAGGATCTGCTTATATATGCTCGGGGAGCCTGTTCCACAACTGATCAATGTGTCTGCCAAACTCTCGCAGTAGAATAATCTTTGGTATATATTTCAACTGCTCAGAGGTTAGGGCTCGAATATCGAAATTATCCGACAGGACCAGAAGCATGTTGCATACTGAGCTGTTTTGCTTCGGCGCAGACCTATAAATAGACCGCTTCGACGTATCAAAAATCATTTTTCATGGTTCACGGACAGGATGCGATTCGTACGGCAACCTGTGGCGATACGCGTGACAAATTTTGACGATAAATCGCAGCTGATGTCCCCGAAAACAATGCGCAGACACGGTAGCATGCTGCCAAACACTATCCGCTGCCTCATTTGCGGTCCATCAAATTGTGGAAAGACCAACGTGCTGGTGAGCTTGTTGGAAAGTCCTCACGGCGTCCGGTTCGAGAACGTGTACGTGTACTCCAAGTCGTTGCAACAGCCGAAATATCAGTATTTGGATAATTTATTGACTCCTATAGATGGAATTGGCTACTTTACATTTTCGCATAATAGCGATGTCATCCCACCGAGCGAATCGCTTCCGAATTCCATTTTTATCTTTGATGATGTGGCATGTGACAAGCAAGACACGATAAGGGAATACTTTGCAATGGAACGCCACTCGAACGTTGACTGCTTCTATCTCTGTCAGACGTATGCAACGATTCCCAAAAATGTTATACGCGACAATGCGAATCTGCTGATTCTGTTTAAGCAGGATGGTACCAACTTCAAACATGTGTACAACGATCATGTAAACACTGATATGTCTTATGAGGATTTCTGCGCTTTGTGTCGTAATTGTTGGCAACGGGAGTATGGTTTCGTGGTGATAGACAAGGATAGCGCGATGTCTAATGGACGTTATAGAAAGGGATTTAACGAGTTTGCCGTACCGTGAGATGGTCAATTGTCGTCAAAACGTCGGTGGGAACGCAACGTCTGCGGTACAACGACGATGATTGATATCGATAGTTTGGAGATTAAGGATCGCGAGAGAATAGCGAAGGAAATTGCATAAACCAGCGAAGCCATTCGTCGGAAACATCAAGCTTTGAAGACCGGCAAGATGGAGGAAGATATCGCGTTGGAGAAATACTTCAAACCGATTGTGGAACCCTTAAAACATATTGTGGAAAATACTGCAACTACAGAAGCTGACACATTACCGCCGATGAGCACAGACGTTGAAGAGAATGAAACATTAACGCCTAAAACAAAAATCGTGTCGAAAGGGAACACATCGCGTAAGAGATAGAAGAAACGGCCTACGTCATCGGAATATTCACTCGTAACCTCCACACCAGTTCAATCGAAGCATAAACGGCTGAATGCCACATCAAACGAGTCTCCCGTTCCACCAGCGCCAATAAATACAATTCCTCGCGTACAATCGCTCTCAGCCATTGATGATGATGATGACGACGTTTTCGAAACTACACCAGACAAATCGTTTGCAACATCTATTAGACATCAACTCCAAACACCCGAGGGTCAAGAAACGTTTCGCAGTCATTTCGGTCCGCTGGGGCAAAAATACATGAGCGCGATCCTAAGTGGTGATAGGGATACGACAATGGACTATGTGTACGGCGTGTACTTTGGTAATAGTGGAACGATGCTGGGGGATAAGGTTTTCGATATAGACAGGGGCGATAATATAATCATAGATGTTGTAAGATACGGAGGAACACCCGGTCTTTACGAACTGATTTTCAAAAGAATTCCCGACGATGCTGTGTACACCGATGCCGATAAACAAAAATACAAAAGTATACTGCTGGCGACGAATGCCCACAGACGCGATCATAATGCTAAATACCCCATATTAAGCAACAAGGGATACAAGTACAAGCATGTAATTGCACCTCTACTTCCCCGTGTGTCGACTAGTAGGGCGGGGAAAGGTCTAACGGTGCCACGAGCCATGGTGGTAAACGATAACGCGGTCGATTACGTGCACTGGGACGATCCCAACGAGTTGGTGGATCGGTTGCGTTTGCTTGAAGCGTCGCGTCAGGCGGGTAACAACTCTCACGATCCCGAAATTCTATCGATTATCGAGGAACTCCGCGAGGTAGGCCTCATTATAAATTAAACCGCACGCCAATGATTTGCACCGTATACGTCGAGATGCCGATCAACAAATTTGGGGTATCGCTCGAGAAAAGTGGAGCAGCTACAATGGACTATTACAAATGGACCGGTCTGCTTCGAAATTACATGCGAGATAACGCTCTTTGCGTGACCGGTGCCGACTTTGATGCAAAATCACGCAAGATACGACGCGTAGCTCAGCCGGTGATCGACACCGATGCCGTCAATAAACTATACGTGGAAAAGAACATTAAACTTTTGCGAGAGCAGCAGGAAGAATTGGAGAGGAAGCTGGTCGTGTTTCAAAGAGATATGCTGACGTTGCAAAACAGCGTTCAAAAGATATCGGAGGCGTTGAATCCGCAGCGACAATGCGAAGGAGAATCATGCGAGACGGTTGAACTTGTCCTCGGGCCGACGGGGAGTACATAATACATGTACACGATAATTATCATATCATTCGCGTCAAACATGCAGCCATTGCCGAAATCCAAGAGTAAAGAAGAAAACCATGGCCACAAGAAGCGACGACTCGTTGACGAATTGCATGCTCCAGCTCGAAGACATTTCCCGCGGAGGCGCGTCATAGTGCATGGATACGACGATCTGTGGCAAGCTGACATTGTAGAAATGCGACCATACTCGCGATTCACCCAGGGTCACCACTACATACTCACCGTCATCGATGTGTTGAGCAAGTATGCATGGGCGTTGCCGCTCAAGACTAAAAGTGGCGCTGAGGTGACCAAAGCGTTTGCAAAGATATTTAGAGATCGATATCCTAAAAATTTACAAACCGATCAAGGAAAAGAATTTTACAACGCCGATGTGCAGAAACTCATGACAAAGCATGACATTAATCATTATTCTACGTATTCGGTGATGAAGGCCTCCGTCGTGGAACGTTTCAATCGAACGTTGAAGAACAATATGTGGAAACTGTTTACACTGAATGGAACCTATAGATAGACCGATTCGTTACCGCGTCTGCTCGCAGAGTATAACGCGTGAAAACATAGAACCATCGGAATGCGTCCTTGCGATGTTACCCCTGCAATCGCCGATAAGCTGCTAGCCACCGTATACAACAACATAAAGATCGCTGCTCCGGCGAGATTCAAGTTGGGCGATTTTGTGCGCGTAAGCAAATTTAAAACCATCTTCGATAAAGGCTATACGCCGAATTGGACAACGGAGGTGTTCAAGATAGCCAAAGTACAGGCAACTAATCCCGCGACCTATCTGCTGGTCGATTCCTGTGGGAAACCCGTTGCCGGAGGATTCTATGAACACGAGCTGCAACGCGTCACCGATCCTGATGTATATCTAGTGGAAAAAGTGTTGCGTAGAAAGGGGGATAAGGTGTACGTCAAGTGGCTGGGGTTTGATAAATCACACAATTCTTGGATAAATAAAAATAATGTATTGTAAAATAACCAATAAATATAATTATACATATACATGTGTGAACAATTTATTTAACATTAATCCTGCTATTTATAATTTCTATACATGTATGAACAATTTTTATGCAATAATTTCGCTATTTATAATAATTTCTATACATGGGAATACAATTTCTATTTTACAATAAATACAATTTCTATTTTACAACGGTATTTTATAATGTCCCCAGGGCAGAGTGTCGGTCGAATCGGGTACGATATGCCGCTTGTCGTCGTACGGACTTAGAGCGATTTTAGACTCCGAAATGGTGTACACTTTGTGCAATTTAGACCGTATGCACGATTGTCTGCGAACCATTTCGATCTCTCTGTGCAAACACTTCGCGTAGTCGTCGAACGTTGGTCTTGACGCCTTTCGCCTTTTTCGTATCTTTTTTACCGTCTACGCGAAGCGCATACATTTTCGCTCTAAGACCTACGAATTCGGTCATTATCGCACCGTTATTTTCGTCCTTCATCAGCCCTGGAACCTTCTTATTTACACGTGGCATATTATATGGATTGTCGATAGGATAATCGCTCGTGTCGAATCTATCGATATTGCGTTTCATGGACTCGTAGATATCGTCGCATCGAATGTGATAAATCAGGCTGTCTGTATCGGTGTATAGAATTTTACAATTTGATCCGTGCTGGGGAGACATGTACTCGTGATGAAATTCGTACAAACAAATTTTTGATATGTCTAGAATGCACATACCCACGTATATCGGTTTGTTGAATTTCACCTCGAGTTTTCGCAATTCAACAGCTATTAAATTTTCTGAAAAAACACTTCTGCTGTGGAAATTCGGTTTCGCGATCATTGCCTCCGCGCCATATCGCCCTTCCCATTGTGTCAAAAGTTTTACGTCCACGTGGTTTCGTACATTTTCCATAGTCTTACCGAATACCGCGTTGTTCATCAATTTGTACAAATTTTTTTCAAAGTCGTTTGTCGCGCCTGTTCTAAACCGTGTATTGAGTTCGATGTAATCGTGGAGCCAGGGGGATTGAGCGAATTGAAGCACGCGGTGTATCTTTGTAATACGAAGACCGTGACGCGTGCACTGCTGCAGGTTGCGATAATGGATAACGTAACGCTGCTTATCGTATACCGTCGCGAGTAACTTGTCCTGTCGGCTGCCGGGTGGTTTGGCACGCGTCGGACAGAACGGTAGATCGGCGTGAGCGTCGTGCAGACTTTGCGGATATTCCAGATCTACCTCGAGAATGTATCCCGTGGGCGAATCGACCGGGATCGAAGACATGTTAAAACTCGCAACATCTTCGACCCATTGAAATTTGGCGTATGGTAGGGGCTGACACATTGCCCATCCATACAAATTGTTTACGTCAAAGTACATCAAGTACGATGACTGTTCCGATGCGTCGTAAGATGGCAAGTACTTGTTATTGGCATATGCGTATCTTCCGGAACATTGACTTAAACCTCCACGTATACCGCGTTCGATAAACATGATCATGTCGACATCTGTGAGCAATTCAAATGTAATTTTGGTATGTTTTAGCATTGCATCCCACGTGAAACCAGGTAAATTATAATAATGCGCTGAATCTAATCCGTAACTCTTGATGCAACTTTCGCGAAAATTTTCAAAAATATCTGCCAATAACAAGACATCTGTTTTCAAATACAAATCACTGTACTCGCCCAAGGTTCTAATCCCGAAACGCTGCCAGACAGTCTCGGCGTGTGCGTAATCGGTCTCGGATACAGTCTCACCCGTTAACAAACTGTAGAATGACTCGCGCGGCGGTAAGCATGGATCCTGCAGCTTGTTCGCGCAATCGAGGTATTCATACGGAAAGACACCCTTTCGCGTCAATAAATTGAAATCATCGGTGGATAATGTTTCAAATTGGGATCGTAAAATTTTTAATTGATCTGTGTTGAGAAAAGATGCTAATTTGTCGAGACTGGTATTGAGAAATTTGTACGAATCGATGAATCGCAATTTAATATAATTTCGCGAGTCTGAGTCAGCCGTAACTTCGACATTTTTTGTGAATGAAATATACTTTTCTTTAGTTATGGGCAATACGTCAACGCTGCCTTCGAAAGCAGTAGCTATTTCCTTGATAATAAAATGTGAATCGTAACCGGATAAATTATGGAAAACTACGGGGATGTAAAACGCATTTTTATAATTTAAATTACACTCCGAATGTGCCGGGCCTCTGAATCGTCCGGAGAGATGGCAATGATCGCGAACTCGTTTATCGCTAGCCTCGAATGGTTCTTCGCAAATATGACAGTGTGTTGCATCGCGAAATGTCGTCAACTGTTCGTTGGTTACATCCAGCATGGGAACATTACTGGTCAAGATGGGTTTGGCGAAGTTTGCAAAATTTTTAAGTTCGTCTGCGAACCATGAAACGCAATCCGCGTCGCGGCGACATCGATACGTCGACAGTGATGTATCGTACGAACAATGCATATAATAGGCAATACTGTGCACTTTATGGTGCTGGTATGTGTGTAATTTATTGTCTGTATCACCCACTCGGTTACTGTCCTCTGTTTTCT
Organism: Andrena flavipes; assembly: GCA_963971345.1. NCBI lineage: Eukaryota > Metazoa > Arthropoda > Insecta > Hymenoptera > Andrenidae > Andrena > Andrena flavipes. Next base: position 39,610,926 of record OZ020480.1, read on the forward strand.
CGATGATGCACTCGAGATCTGCATATACCACGAAGGGAAGTCGCTCCTTCATGCGGTGGTTGTCGAAACTGAGGAGATTTTTGCCTTCGCTGGGCAGCAGAATGGCGCAGTCGTTCATTTGCCCACAGTCCACTGTATGCTCCTTCAGCTTCTCGGTTGAGCTAAAGTAGTGCATGCATCTGTAAAAACACAAAAATTTTTATTTTTATTTCTTTTTTTTCGCGAGACATTTCAATATTTCACAAGTTTATATACATACCGATCGCAGATGAATTTTTTCCCATTGTGCCTGCTCAGCTGCGTGCTCATCAGCCGGGACAAGTTCTTGATCAGTACAAAGTGCCCTACATCGCCGTGTTCTTGATTCGGTGTGTAGAGCATGTTGACGTGCCGATCCCTCTTTTGGCTGGTGAGGTGCAACGGAAAGACCGTCGACCCTTTCTCCGCCTCGAAGGTGTAGACGTTGACGGAGATGTCGTTGAGCCGTTCAAACTTTCCAATCTGTGCTAGGGACATTGGAAACTCAATGCCCTGGAGATTTAATACGGAAGCATAGTCGGGGTACGAACTTGGGCGATCGGTATGTCTTTCCGCAGGATGGAGAGCGGCGACCACTGCCCACGCGAAACACGCATTGTCCGAGCATTGCACACTGATCGTTGCCTTCTTCAAAGATAATATCTGTGGCAACTTGATGTGGCACCCCGCACGCAGTGGATTGTACTTGTTGACATTGACGGTCAGGTTGAGGATTCGCGTCAATGCCCATCCGCTGTCGCGTTCCTGGAACTCTTCCAGCGATGCCAGGGTGGGTTCGATAACGCATCGCTGGTACCACTCCTGCAGATCGGATGTGCGGAAGAGTTCGCAGTTTCGGGTGTTGATGCTTTTACAAGCATGCTTGTCATCCGCCACAAATTCGCCGTTGAACACCGTGTTCACTTTGAGGTTCCGCTGTTTCCTCAAAGCACCCCGCACATGCTCCAGCACAATGATCCCCGCATCTTGGAGGAAGTTGCGCGGCTCGATATAGTTTGAATTTAGCACGGCACCAGTTAATACGCGGTTATCGAACGCAGCGTCTATTTCGCGCCACAAAAGTCCTATGCTAGAATGTCCGGCACCTTCGCGCACGAAACGTCCGCGCAACGAATGTTTCAGCCCTTCGCGGGCGTTTCACACGACTCTGTTCTTCCAACGATTCGATACACTCGTTGCACCGTTCTTCCCACGCAAGGTATTCTTCCCGCGAAATCAATCGCGCGGATTGATCCAGCAATTGGTGGGTTATGTGCTCGAATTCTCCCATGGTTGTAAATGTAAATGTCTTTTCCTCGCAACACGTTGCAACGATTTGAGGCTTTGTGCACTTTGGAGCGCGCTTTTATGCATGATTTGGTATCTCTTTTGACGTACCCCCTCCCTCGAATGCAAAAACGACGATCCATCCCAACACGGTTCTATGCAGTTTCTGCTGATATCGCATAATTCGTTCCATGATTCATGCATATGACCAATTAGCGCGCAACATCGTCCAACACAGTTTCTGCTGACACCTATTTTCTAAGATTCGACGCTTCCACAGATATCATATTACATTCAGCACGTGTCGAGACTTTTAGCCTTGAAGGTGGGGTTCAAATTACATGCAATCGCGCGATATGCTGCGATGTTAAGATTGAAAAACGTTATGGAAAAATTGGTAGCTTTAAAATAAAATGCTGTGGTGGGGGAAACAATTGCACCTCTATTTAAGCCGAGCTCTCGGACGCTATTCCATCAATCGCTCAGTAGCCTCAGTGACTTTGACGGAACAGATGATACTCCATAAAAAATATAGTGCACATCAAAATGTACAAACACAGCTTAAACGATTTATCGTGGGCAGTCGGCAACGATTGTGGGTTTCCAAATAAATGCCAACAACAGCAGCAACAACAACAACATCATCAACAATCCAATATGAGGTACGTACGCGTTACTATACACTTTTCATTTACTTGATTCACTGTAAACGCAAACGACCGATGTATCAATTTCATGTACTTGTTTCATACAGTTTTGGATCCACAACACCGAAACCATCAGTCGTACGGATCCTGGGGCGTGATTATCCACTGACTGCAACAGCTTATAAACGTCTAACTATAGGAATTCGCATTGGTATGGATTTGTGTCACGTCGAGATAGCCATAGCCGACAATAAAGGCAGCGAGTTAAGCTTTTCAATGTCTACGTGGAAGCTCCTGCTACAAAACGAGGTGGACATACTCCAACGATTACGCAGCAACGCAACATCGCCCCAAACTCACATTATAATTGATCACTTACGACTAGAGTTCACGCGTATGCATGACGATCAACTTATTAAAATCACCGATAATCGCGTTGTCATATATATGACTGAAGCCACGATGTGTAAACTATTCGCGTACAATCATTGCATTGAACATATGTACACGTGGCTAACTGAAAATATGTACTCTGTAAGCAGTAAATATGCCACTTTCGTAGACGTTCTACGTAGTGCTACCGCGCCAACAGATTATGTAAAATTAATTTCTGAAAGCGAACACTTTGAGCAGCATTCATTGATCGATTGTGAATTGTTAGCATGTGCAATCAATCATATTGTAGATGATGCTCGTAGGAAAAAATTTTAAATTATATTCTTTTAATTTTTGTAACAATATATATATATATATTCTTAAACATATTTCATTGTAACATTTTCTTTACCCGTCTTCCTTCTCTCCTCGTCATCTAATTCTAAGATTTGCTGACGTCGCATAATTCTACTTCGTTCTTCGCACCGCCAAAATGACGTCACCCTGCCCGACCGCTCCAGAGGATTCGGGTTACGCGCGATCGCGCGAGACGCTTTAGAGTACTGTTAGCTTTAGAATAAAATGTGATTGTACCGCTATGTAATGCCATCTCTTTCCTCCTCCTCTGAATGTAGCTTTAAAATAATGCTTTGTCTCTTTCCCTCCTCCAAAGACGCGGTGTGTAAAAAAGCCGACATTGCCCGACATCATCCGATAAAAAATAAATTATCTCTCTGCATTGGAAATAAATGTCTGTATGCCGAAAAAAATATTTGGGGGTGGGCCCGGTCTAAAAAAAGTTCTGGGAGCGAATCGAGTCTGAAAAAGTTTTCGGGGGGTCATTCACTTCCTCCGGTTAAATTTTCGGGGATGGGCCTGGGGTTTTGAAAAAGTTTTCGGGGGGTCATTCACTTCCTCCGGTTAAATTTTCGGGGATGGGCCTGGGGTTTTGAAAAAGTTTTCGGGGGGTCATTCACTTCCTCCGGTTAAATTTTCGGGGATGGGCCTGGGGTTTGAAAAAGATTTCGGGGTGGGCCAAGGTCGTCCCCAGCATCGGTTAGGTCTAAAATAATTTTCGGGGGTGGGTCAGGTCTGGAGAGGTCTCCGGCGGTGGGTCAGGTCTCCGCGGCGGCTCGGCCCGGACTAATCCCCTCCATCATCGCGGCATTTTCTCTACACCTCTTAATGTCTTTGTTCCTCGCCTCTTGTGCCTCTTCCGATAACTGCCCAATAGGGATTAAAAATGACTCTATTACATCCGACCCATGAATTAAAATCATATGGCACGAAGAAGGCATTGGGTACCACATATATTTATTCACATACAGTTTCGCCGTATCCGTGCAATACTTTTTAAATTCATTTATATCGATCGGTTTTCCTGATGCCATTACTTGCATAATTATGTACAGTCGTTTTATAAAATGTTGATCAATGCCAGTGATTTCAGCAACCTTATTATAATTTTGAAAAAACTTCCTTGCCGTATTGCCGTCATTTGTATTACCTGCACCTTGTTTTACTGCATCCACAAGTAAACCCAATTTATCGCGAATGCCTGTTTGAATCTGGTGTTTAGTATTCTCAACTACTTCTTTTTCTTCATCGGTCAATCGAACATTCCATTTTTTAAGAGGTAATTTATATGATAAATGCAGAATCCACTCCATGTTTCTAATCCACGCATGTAGCGTGGACAGACCGTACTGATACGTGCCTATATTTGCAGGCTTCTTTAAGATTTCTGTTAAATTATTCATTTCCTTTGGAAGTGCATCACATATGCAACATCTTTGCGAAGAAGCGGTGCCTGTAAGAGCTTGGCGAACCTTCCCGTCAATCATAGTGCATAGCATCGTATGCTCTATTGTGATTTCAACTTTCTCAAAGATTAATTTCGTTGGTTTCAAAACAGAAATTTCATTTTCCATCTGTTTCATTTCGAAATTAATATTTTCAATTGTTTCTTTCTGATATGAGTATTTAATTGTACGGCAGTGCTGGGTAGAACATGGGTATTTATTTCGCCAAAACACTATCGGTGTATCAGTTGCACGATTCACTATTAAACTAATCGGGACCATACAAAACATAAAAATACTATTGTTTCCTAAATCATTAGGATTAGTAAAGGATTGTTTGAATTGATTATATTCCGAGCTGCCGTCACAACCGTATTTTGTAATCAATTTGAAACAGGTCTCTTGTTAGAATTCGTACGCTGCATTTGTATGGTATAGTTATGTGCATGTCCGCTAGGGGCGAATGTGGCGGTAGCAGCATTTTCGTTTTCTCACAAGAGAAATTACAATTCTGCAACAATAAGTGTGGCCGAAGCAGGTGTTCAGAGCGAATGATATATTCTGCTTCATTTCGAGCATTTCACATCTGTTTCTTTACCAGAAATCTGTAGCAACCAATTTGTTCGAGAAATCGTACTTATTGCGCCATCTCCCGAATTCACGAGAACTCAAACGTGATGACGCATTGTAAGACCCCCCCCCCCCCTAGCTCATGTGGAGCATCGATCCTATCTCCCTTCCATCGATCGGCGATCTATGGAAGGGGGAGAGCAAGCGGATTCGAGGAAATCGACAGCGATTTCCTCGATCTACTTGTCGACGAGCCGTCTCTCAGGTATCACGATTCGAAACGCTTTCGCCTGCTAATTTGCTTGTAACGCTTTGCTATACCGCTTCGTTTTGTAATTGGATTCGAGCCGAATCCACGTGCTTAAACGCTGCTTTAGTAGAACTTTCCTACCGCGTAGGAAAGAGTGCCGCTAGTTTAATTAAAGACATTGTAAATTACAAGTAATAGTGCATAACGGACTTTATTATATATAACCTGTAAATAGTGTAAATTAAATCGACCACATTAAAGCCTCCTTAGATTTAAAACTAAATCATTACGCGAGTATCCCGTGATTTTGCCTTGCGCTATCCGAGAACTTTGTTAACATTTTTTGGTCCTTCGAGCCGGATTAGCGCCGTTGGATTCTGTGCTTCTGGAACGTTCGGGATTCCTCGCGAGTGTTGTAGATAACCGTCGCGCGTGACCTCTGAAACAATGAGCGACATTATAACGAGTCAACAAGATCTTAGAGGCCGTATATCGCGCGCGTATGAGAACCTAAAGAAACTGGGAGTTAATAAAATTACAAAGGGTCATGTGACTACGCGATTGGGAGCGCTGAGAAAGAATTGGGCAAAATTCGAGTCCCAACACGATCAGTTAGTTGCTCGGGCCTCTGATCCGGACATAGTCGAGGATCCGTATTTTAAAGAAAACGAACCGTCTGCGACGGAAGAAGCGTTCCTTTTGCAAGAGGCTCTGTTAGTGGATAAACTAGAAGAACTCACCAAGCTGGAGAGAGTTGCTTCGCGAACCATCGAACGCTTGTCGCGCGATGATTCTATCCACGAGGCCGCTGTTCGCACAAGAGCTTCATTACCGCGAATACCTTTACCAACTTTCGACGGGCTGCACAAGGACTGGCCATCCTTTCAAGGGTTATTCCGTTCACTAGTCATGCAAGATACTACCCTGTCGGACGCAGAACGGTTGCATTACCTTCGAGGGGCCCTTACAGGTGATGCAGCCAAACTCCTACGAAATATGCCAGTTCGTGAAGAAAATTTCAAAGGTGCTTGGAAGCTTCTCGAAGACCGTTATGATAACCAGCGGTTATCGATAAAGGCATTGTTGGCGGCCATCTTTAACTTACCTACACTAACTCGAGAGTCAGGGCCTGAACTCAAGAGTTTTTACTACACACTGTGCGATTCGGTGGAGGCCCTCGCTGCATTAAAGAGACCTTTCGATGCCAGCGGCGATTGGCTCGTGCATCTGGTTGTGGAGAAGCTCGATCCCCAATCCAGGCGAGAATGGGAGACGCAGCATGGCCAGGCAAAGGTTCCATCGACCTTCGAGGAGGTGAGGTCGTTTATAGAAGGACGAGTCAATACTGTTGAGGCCTTAGAGGAACAGCGAAAGGGGCCAGAAGCAAGTGCGACGAAGTCATTTGGAACAACGAAAACCGCCAAAGTACATCAGGTGAGCAAGTTTAAGAGCTCATCTGAACAATGCAGCCTCTGTGGCGCTGGCCATTTCATACAATTCTGTGCGGATTATAAAGCGAAGAGTCCTAAGGAACGAAAGGAGACTCTTTTGGCCAAGCGTCTTTGCTTCAATTGTTTGGGGAGACATCGTGCCAGTGATTGCAAATGCGAAAAGAGGTGTCAAGAGTGCAAACAGAAGCACCATACCTCCATCCACGAGGGGACAACCACTACAGCCACAGTCGAGACCACGGAGGTCTCCGTCAACGTGGGAAATGCAGAATTGAAAGAGAGCCTCTCGCGTTCCACGACATTCCCTCCGGTACTTTTGGCCACTGCCAGAATAGTGGTGCGTTCCCCGGATGGTGAGCCAAGGTTGGTGCGGGCTCTGATCGACCAAGGCAGTGAGGTCTCCTTAGCTACGGAGGCCCTAGTGCAGCTTTTGCGTTTACCAAGAAGACCTTCGAACGTGCATGTGATCGGCATTGGTAACCAGCGGCAGGAGCGGGTAAGGGGAAGCGTCCATTTCGAGTTTACGCCACGTGGAGGCAACGGTCCGCGACAGGCAGTAGCGGCGCTAGTGCTGCCACGTATCACGGCCTACTCCCCTCAATTAAGGACAGGAGTGAAGGATTGGACCCACCTACAGGGTATACCACTGGCTGACCCACATTTTACGGATGACACCCAAATCGATGTCCTTTTGGGTGCGGACATCTACTCGCTGATTCTGGAGGCAGGCTTACACAAGGGGCGAGAGGGCGAACCCATCGCCCAGAAGACCACTCTGGGTTGGATAATCTCTGGTCTAGCTACTATTTCGAACTGCGTCGATCCTCGTGCAACCAGGGGACTCGTCACTCTCAAATGCACGATGGAGGACGACCTTGTACCACTGGTCCAAAAATTCTGGGAACAAGAGGAAGTGAAGGTTATCACGAGTCTCAATGCGGAAGATCAGGAGTGCGAGGACCACTTCACTGCTACTCACCAACGTCTACCGTCAGGACGTTATATGATGCGCCTCCCGTTCAAGGAGACGCAAGGATTGGGCGAGTCCCGGGCCGGGGCCGTCCGAATGCTGCAGCGAATGGAAACAAAATGCAGTCGCAATCCACAGTTCAAGGATGCCTACCATTCTTTCCTGCGTGAGTATGAGGAGTTATCTCACATGGCTAAAAGTAATAAAATTTATCCAGATAGTGAGTGCTTCTACCTACCACATCACGGCGTCTGGAACGAGAGCAGCACCTCCACGAAGCTAAGGGTGGTATTTAATGGCTCCTTCGCTACTAGTACTGGGAAATCATTAAACGACTTACTGATGGTGGGACCCAATCTGCTACCGGGCCTGCTCCAAGTCTTGCTGCGCTGGCGAACTCATCGCATCTGTCTAACTGCGGACATAGAGAAGATGTTTCGCCAGATACTCGTGCACCCGGAGGATCGGCGATACCAAAGGTTGCTGTGGCGACAACGTGAGGAGGACGAAGTAAGCGACTACGAATTGAACACCGTCACTTACGGCCTGGCTTGTGCTCCATACCTAGCAATTCGCACGCTGCGACAGCTGGCTCAGGATGAACGCTCCAGATTTCCACGAGCTGCGTCGATTCTGGAGAGAGATGTCTACATGGATGATGTGCTAACTGGAGCCGACTCGGAGAAGGAGGCACACGAGCTACGAACGGAATTATGCCAGCTCTGCAGGGCGGGCGGGTTCAATCTACGCAAGTGGATATCTAACACACCCACCTTACTGGAGGGCCTCCCAGGCGAAGAGGCACCGTTGGCCATCAACTGGGAGGAGGACACATTACACACGGCACTTGGCGTACAATGGAGCGTTCGAGAGGACGAATTCCGAGTGCGAGTAGCAGAGGATCACTCTACTTCGGCGATCACACGACGAACGGTCCTGTCCCGAGTTGCTCGGATCTTTGACCCATTGGGACTGCTGGCTCCGGTAACTATAACAGCTAAAATTTTCCTGCAATCACTATGGCTGTTGAAAATAGATTGGGATACCACGCTGCCGTCTGCTGACGAACAAAAATGGAACCAGTTCCTGGCGGACCTGCCGAGCCTGGCAGAAGTCCGCGTGCCACGCTGGCTAGGGATTCATCCAGGAATGCAAGGGGTGGAACTCCACGGATTTGCCGACGCGTCAGAGAGAGCCTTCGCCGCCGTGTTGTATATTCGCGTCGTGGGCCACGACGACAATGCGCAGACCTATTTAATTACGTCAAAGACCAAGGTGGCACCACTTCAACGGGTCACGCTGCCGAGGCTGGAGCTATGTGCTGCGGCATTGTTGAGCCGCCTGGTAACCGTCACCAAGCGGACCTTGGAGCTGGACGGCGTCCCGACGCACCTATGGAGTGATTCCAGGATTGTACTGGATTGGATCCGAGGTCATCCGTCAAGATGGAAGACTTACGTGGCCAATCGAGTGTCGGACATCCAGCGAGAACTTCCCGACGCCCGTTGGCATCATGTAGCTGGAGAAGAAAATCCTGCGGATTGTGTTTCCAGGGGTTTACCGCCCCACCAACTACCAGACTTTGAGCTGTGGTGGAAAGGCCCAGCCTGGCTCAAAGGAACTCCTCACTGGCTGACGGACACAGCGAATCGAGAGGATAACACAGATCTGGAGGCCAGAGACGTATCTACTCTGGTCACCCGCGGGAAGGAAGTGGATCTTAATTACTTTCTAACACTTTATTCCTCTATTCAGCGCCTATTGAGGATAACTGCATGGTGCTTACGTTGGCCACGACGTCATACCACAAGAGAAGGAAGGGGACACGGTCTGCTACCACTGGAAATTGAAGCCGCCCGGATGCACTGGATCAGGGTGGTTCAACGGCAAGAGTTCCAGGAGGAAATCCACCAACTGGAACAGGGAGCCCCACTTTCGAGTCGCAGTAAGCTATTACGACTCACTCCCTTCTTAGATCCCCAAGGTTTGCTTCGGGTCGGTGGTCGTTTGAAACACGCTGCACTGCCACCCTGGGAAAAACACCCGATCATCCTACCAGGGGAGGGAAGAATTATAGAGTTACTGGTCGATGAGGCTCATCGAAGGACGTTACATGGAGGGGCCCAGCTTACCTTAGCCGCTTTACGCCAGAGGTATTGGATATTGGGAGGGCGACAGCGAGTCAAGGTCCATATCCATCGCTGCGTCACTTGTCTACGATGGCGGGCGGCTCCCGGCCAGCAACTCATGGGGGACCTTCCATCGTACAGAGTCACTCCTACCAGGCCTTTTCTGCAAGTGGGACTGGATTACGCAGGACCCTTCACACTTTTGGCTTCTCGAGGCAGGGGCCAACGAACACATAAGGGTTATGTGGCGGTATTTCTATGTCTAACCACACGTGCCGTCCATTTAGAAGTTGTATCTGATTATAGTACAGAGGCTTTCCTCGCTGCATTGCGGCGCTTTACCTCGAGGAGAGGTCTCTGCCACACCATACACAGCGACCGAGGTACCAACTTCGTGGGAGCGGCACGGGAGTTGCGGAACTTGGAACCCCTCTGCAGCAACAGAGAGGTTATGCAGGCCCATCTGCTGAACGAAGGCATCACGTGGAGGTTCAACCCACCAGCGGCCCCTCATTTCGGGGGAATATGGGAGGCCGCCGTTAAGTCTACGAAGCACCACCTGCGGAGAGTCGTCGGCGATCAGCACCTCACATACGAGGAAATGGCTACAGTACTTACCCAAATCGAGGCTTGTTTGAATTCTCGACCGCTGCAACCGATGAGCGATGATCCTGGAGACGTCACGGCCCTTACTCCGGGGCATTTTCTGGTCGGTGGGCCGCTGCTCGCCGTTCCTGACCCACCTGTAGAGGAGGTCCCCAGATCACGCCTGTCCAGATGGCATCTGCTGCAGCAGATGAGGTTGCAGTTCTGGCGTAGCTGGTCACGAGAGTATCTGCAGACGCTTCAAGCCTGAAATAAGTGGACACGGACACACCCACAGCCCCGGGTTGGGGACATGTGTATCCTAAAGAACGAACTGCTGCCACCAAACAAGTGGCCACTCGCGCGAATCACGCGGTTGATTCCCGGGCCGGACGGGTTAACACGTGTTGTACATGTTAAAACCGCTCGTTCAGATTTTGTACGACCGATTGCTAAATTGATTTACTTACCTTTTGCACAGGTTGACGCTGAAACGAACCACACCACGAACACTATAGGATAACTATACGCACTACCGAACAGAAAGGAAGGACGATCTCCACATGGGCTGGGTCGCGACGCTGCGATCGGATCATACCACTACACTGGGGTCAATCAGCGCCACGCTTGCTGCAGTATTAATTCATCGGGCCGATGAATGGCGGGCGGGAAATGTTCGAGAAATCGTACTTATTGCGCCATCTCCCGAATTCACGAGAACTCAAGCGTGATGACGCATTGTAAGACCCCCCCCCCCCTAGCTCATGTGGAGCATCGATCCTATCTCCCTTCCATCGATCGGCGATCTATGGAAGGGGGAGAGCAAGCGGATTCGAGGAAATCGACAGCGATTTCCTCGATCTACTTGTCGACGAGCCGTCTCTCAGGTATCACGATTCGAAACGCTTTCGCCTGCTAATTTGCTTGTAACGCTTTGCTATACCGCTTCGTTTTGTAATTGGATTCGAACCGAATCCACGTGCTTAAACGCTGCTTTAGTAGAACTTTCCTACCGCGTAGGAAAGAGTGCCGCTAGTTTAATTAAAGACATTGTAAATTACAAGTAATAGTGCACAACGGACTTTATTATATATAACCTGTAAATAGTGTAAATTAAATGGACCACATTAAAGCCTCCTTAGATTTAAAACTAAATCATTACGCGAGTATCCCGTGATTTTGCCTTGCGCTATCCGAGAACTTTGTTAACACAGTTCTTTTCAGAACTACTTATTTCATCAGTTCTTTTTAGGACTACACTTTGAAGCAGTTATTTTAAGAAATACTGTTTCAATCAGTTCTCCTTTCTTTTTCTCAAAAGAATAGCTATTTGTCAAGTTTCCCTATTTTTATACTTACTTTATTGAATATTTGAAAATGGATGCTTCGATTAAAAATATTGATTTGGTGAACATTCTTTTTAGCTCGAACAAAAGAACTAAAAGGGTAGTGTTCTTTTGAAATATTTTGGAAAACAGTGGAAGTTAGAAGCACATGTGTTAAGGTTGGTTGAAGAAAAATTAAATCGGCTTTTTCTCCCAACTTTCAACAAGAAATGGAAACACTCATTTTTTCAAAAGGCGAGCTTTCTCGAACGTAATACGAAATGGTTAGAAGATATTTTCACTATCCCTACGTCTTCTAAACTTCCCAAACCGAAATTGAAATCGTATGAAGAAGTTAGTACGTCTACGAAAAAAAGAAGGATCAATCAAATCCTGGAAAAAATTCCAGCAACTGATATTCTAAATGCTTGTTTGAAGAAAACCGGGACTACCAGTGAAATTGAAACAAATGACGTTGACAATTGTGAAAATCAGTCAAATGACAATAGCAATACAAACGACTCTAGTATAATATCTGATGACGAAGCTTTAGCATTATACATAGATGCAAAGTTAACCAAGAATCAATATACTTTAATTAGAGAAAGATTACTATCAAAAAATGCTTACGTTCTACCCGAATACAGACATATTATTGCTGCAAAAGCAAAATGTTATCCTGAGGTTGAAGTATCAGAACTTGGTGCCTCTATTAAATTACAAGATCTTCTCGATCATACTGCTCAAAGAATTTTAGAAGTAGATGAAGTAAAGAAGTCTGTTCTTGAAAAACAAGAGACCTGTTTCAAATTGATTACAAAATACGGTTGTGACGGCAGCTCGGGATTTAATCAATTCAAACAATCCTTTACTAATCCTAATGATTTAGGAAACAATAGTATTTTCATGTTTTGTATGGTCCCGATTAGTTTAATAGTGAATCGTGCAACTGATACACCGATAGTGTTTTGGCGAAATAAATACCCATGTTCTACCCAGCACTGCCGTACAATTAAATACTCATATCAGAAAGAAACAATTGAAAATATTAATTTCGAAATGAAACAGATGGAAAATGAAATTTCTGTTTTGAAACCAACGAAATTAATCTTTGAGAAAGTTGAAATCACAATAGAGCATACGATGCTATGCACTATGATTGACGGGAAGGTTCGCCAAGCTCTTACAGGCACCGCTTCTTCGCAAAGATGTTGCATATGTGATGCACTTCCAAAGGAAATGAATAATTTAACAGAAATCTTAAAGAAGCCTGCAAATATAGGCACGTATCAGTACGGTCTGTCCACGCTACATGCGTGGATTAGAAACATGGAGTGGATTCTGCATTTATCATATAAATTACCTCTTAAAAAATGGAATGTTCGATTGACCGATGAAGAAAAAGAAGTAGTTGAGAATACTAAACACCAGATTCAAACAGGCATTCGCGATAAATTGGGTTTACTTGTGGATGCAGTAAAACAAGGTGCAGGTAATACAAATGACGGCAATACGGCAAGGAAGTTTTTTCAAAATTATAATAAGGTTGCTGAAATCACTGGCATTGATCAACATTTTATAAAACGACTGTACATAATTATGCAAGTAATGGCATCAGGAAAACCGATCGATATAAATGAATTTAAAAAGTATTGCACGGATACGGTGAAACTGTATGTGAATAAATATATGTGGTACCCAATGCCTTCTTCGTGCCATATGATTTTAATTCATGGGTCGGATGTAATAGAGTCATTTTTAATCCCTATTGGGCAGTTATCGGAAGAGGCACAAGAGGCGAGGAACAAAGACATTAAGAGGTGTAGAGAAAATAATACACGTAAATCGACACCTATCCATACCAACGAGGACATAATACATTTTCTTTTAATATCTTCCGATCCGTACATTTCGAGTTTAAGACACGTACATAAACATAAAATTAAAGATTTGCATCCAGAAGCACAAAATCTAATTCTGAAATCAGATAGCACCCCGAAAATCTATACACACTAAGTTTTTCCAAAAAAGATCATTTTCTGAAATTTCGCTTCGATATATTGAAGTTGTCATTGTTAAAAAGCTCTACAATTTAGAAAATTTGAGTTTGAATTCGGAATCGGCGTCCCAAAAGTCCTACAAACATCGATTTTCTAAAAGTGCTGCATATTTCGTTAAATATAAAAAAAACAGCAACGAAATTCAAAATTCCGGCCGGAGGGATCGATAGAGAATTTAATTGCGAAGAATTTAAAAAAAAATCGTCATGATTACTAAAAAATTACGACCTGTACGGTGATTTGAACAAAAAGTGCGATTATGTACCACTGTGGGTCCGAAAGACGAAGCGAGACAAAATATCAACGCGTCGTCTATCTGGTACTGGCCTCGCTCGCTTTCAGTGCCTTCGCTCGTTCTCTTTCCATCTCGCTCTCGCCTTCGCCGGACAAGAGTGAGACAGAAGTGGTAGGGATAACGAAACGTCCGTATCGTGTACACCAAACCGAGCCCGAACGATCTTAGATGCTCGAATAACCGACGAGAACCTTTCTGGCCCGAGCCGCACGAGATCGCCATTGCTCGGCGATGTGTCATCGATTATATAAAAACAGATTTTTTTTTGATCGTATCAATATGAAAGTGACACAAATAGATTCTTGGCATTCTCCCAATTAAATTGACGAGCTTCCAATTCTGCAAACAAATTTTCACATAATTTCCTTAATTATGATCCGAATAATATCATTTTGGGGGCCAATTTGATCGAGGAAACATGACGAATCGATTCACGTCACTTCCACAAAAATCTGATTTGAAATGCAGAACTGAAGATTTGTCACTGCTTAGTGCGTAACATTGTATGGCCTAGCTGGATTCCAGCGTCGAAACCCACGAAACTCAGCGAAGGAAAGTCAGCCTTCTATAGAACTCAAATCGGGAAAGACTTTGCTGACAAGGTTTACATATGTATATTCACGTCAAATAAATACTTCAATTGTAAGCCGAGCGACGGCGTACGGTATATGCCGATACAATGTATGTATAACCCTCGAGTGACCTTCGGCGAGCCGATTGTTGAGTTTGACCAAAAAACGCGGCGAGACGGCGAGACGGTCGACGGAGACAAAAGACGGTGACGATCGGCAACCGACGGGTCAGTCTCCAGTATTCGCACGCACGAAACAGTCGTGTATACAATACCTCCAATAAATATTCCTATGTTCTTTCGTTCAAAAGATTCAATAATCCTTACCACCCTCCATCCTATACAATTGTAAAATTTAGATGACAAACTATTGCGGAATTTCGCCAGTTATTACATATGCATCACTTGGTTGGGAATTCCTGATCCCAGAGTTTCATGCATTTACCTATTGAAATGTTGCTTCAAGTCATCGGGAAATTGCATTGCTTCTTCTCGTACATACATATATTTGTTCGCGAGTAGGTGTCACGAGTGACGCGGCTTTCGTTTCCCAAATAAATGCACATTTATTAGGACCCTCGGTCAACGGCGACTTGAGTCATCCAGTACTGAATATGAAAATGTTCATATTTCTCATTACACCTTGATAAGAGTGTTACCACCGATAGATTGGTGAGTTTATGTCCATGAAAATGAGTCGAGACGCGAAGCAATTTGATCTATTTTTCCTTATGAATACATGATTAGGACACACACACTACGTTCACTAAAAATAGACCGAATTGCTCCATGTTTGACATCATTTTCATCAGTAATGCAGTACTGTGGTGAAGAACATCGTAATACGGAGCTAATATTCTAGGCCCTAGAATCTACGATATTGTCAATGTGCAGATGAAACGCACGCCGCTTCACACTATCGTTTCTTAGCATTTATACAGGGTGATTCTCTAGCTAGAGTCGTCAAACGCGATGCTCGCCAACAATCATGTGTCTGGCTGAGTTTCGTGGGCTTCGACGCTCGAAACCAGCGGGACTATACAATGTTGCACGCTAAGCAGTGACGAATCTGAAGTTCTGCAATTTCTAATCAGATCTTTGCAAAAGAGACGTCGATCGATTCCTTACAATTTTATATATGATGTTTGTTCATAACGGCTTTCTGCATAAAACGTGTAATAAGTGTATTTCATGTTATGTTTCGATGCTTTGCTAGTAAAAAAATGTCTAACCAAAAAAATTTCATTTTCTGGGGACATCCCCTCATCTATTTTCCCTTTTCACTTATAATTCCTTACTGCTAAAGTAGAATATTGTAGCATAAGCATATTTCAAGTAATTAAAATGTACAATGAAGTTTCTACGTTTGCAGTACCAGCCGACTTTCCGTTTAAATTTTTGTAAGTACATACAACGCAACAGCTGAGAATTTCTTTCCTTATTCAGAATAGAATACAGAAATAGCAAACAGCTCCCTCTCGCGTTTACCGGGCAATCATCGATCTATCGGTATTACCATTTCTGTGCAGAAAAAACCTGCTGTAATACCGACCTGCCGAATCGGCCAGGTCACGTGACGTGTCTACCCCCTTAAATTAATTTCACCTATTTTATACTTTTTTACACTCCATTACTTACTTCACGTTGTTGGTTGTTATTATAGGTTCCTGAAATTTTGTTCATAGTTTCTTATGAGAATCATATTCTTATGAGAATCATAAAATTGTCGACACACATACACTCATTATCTAAATATCTCTCTGTGTGAGAACTGAACGCCACGGAAATCAGACTTTATCGAAAATTCGGGAAATTTTATATTTTGAGAATTACGTTGCACACAGAACCAAGGAACGTCATGTGACATATTTTGTATCTTGTAGAACAGTATAAGCGATGCCAAATTTATATCAATATATGTAGGCTCCATTAACTCTGCGAAAGATTGAACAGTCTTTCATTTTGTATAATTAGATATAAAAATTATTTCTTGGACTGTTATTTAGAGCATTGTGTTTTAACATTTCAGTTGATTAAATTATTATTGCGGGATGTGAATCAGCGATAATACTGTTATTATAGAATAATATCACGGGATTACATACAACTGATCAGTTGTAAAAAATAAATTATATTTTGGTCTTTTGCATTTTCGTAAAGTAAGTAGATATCTTAGGGGCGTTCTGGACCAACGGGTGGCGAGGGGTGCCGCACAGGAAGCGAGGGGAGGCGGATGGGGGGAACGCCGGGACCCTGCAGCTGGTGGGGACGAGCGTTTGGAGGGGGAACGGGACTCATGGAGCGTCTGCAGGGGGAACGGGACATGGGAGCAGGAGGAGGGGGTACCGCCGATGACTCGCCCGCGTCGTAGGAAACGAAGTCGAAACCATGGGATATCTTTCTCTCCCTCTCTCTCTCTAGGGACATAGTCAAACATACGGAAGCACTACACATGCATTTGCTATTACGTAGTAACCGCACCAAAAACACATAACGATGGAAGGTCAACTTCCGAGAATAATGAGGTAGGGTAAACCAACCAGTGAACGACCGAATTGTTGAATGAGAAGCCCAGTAAATGACCGCATACTTTTATTAAGAATCGTACTTATTAATGTTTGTTTAATACGCATAACTAAAAATATAGGATATTAAATGTGCAACTACACTCCATTTATAAACATATAGTAATTTTTAAATTTATAATTGACATTTCTTTGCCTAATGGTCATTCACTGGTATGCGGTCAATTACTGGTTGGTTTACCCTACGACGCGTAGAAGATGCAAGTCGAAACCGTGGAATCTCTCTGTTTCTCCCCCTCTCTCTCTCTCTCTCTCTCTAGGGCCATAGTCAAAACATATGGAAGCATTAAATGCATTTGCTATTACGTAGTAACCGCGCCAAAAACACATAACGAGCGAAGGTCAATTTCCGAGAATAATGAGGTACGACGCAGAGAACATGCGAGTCGAAACCTGCATAGTCCGCGCGCGACACCGTACCAAAAACATATAACGGCAGTAGGTGCACTTCCGAGAATAATGCGCAGCATCGGTGCACGCGCTACCTCTGAACCGCGAAATTTCGTAGCCGAAATGTATGCGATAATGATTGAAGGTAAACTTTTAAGAATAATACGGGAGCATATGCTCCAGCAATCACGTAGCATCAGAATATGAGTGAATCATGGTCATACGAGTACAGCTACGGTACAAGAGACTATACAATAGAAATATACAGGGTGTTCCAAAAATGCTGCGGGTCCATGAAGGGGGCGATTGCAAACAACTTTTTCCTTTGCGCAAATTCTTTCCGAGATTTCGTTAACGAGATATTAACAAAAAGCAGCGACCAATCAGAGCGCTAGTCTGACGGCCGAATTCCCGCGCTAGCGTGGCTACGCGCCGCACTACGACTGCGAACAAGCAACTCGGTATACATCGAAGAAAATTTCGTAGAATAGCAAATGAAAAAACGTAACAAATGAAATCGAACACGTTGTCATGGTTAGTTTGTTATTTAAAGTGAATAATGAATAAAGGATAAATGGATGAAAATTAAGTGTAACGTAAAAAGACGAATACACAACTTTTTTTTAGAAGATTCGAAAATAATAATTATTTGAAGTGGGAGGATAAGGAATACGTAAATTTCCTTGTGTTAATAACTTAGCCACGAAAAGGTAATGTAACAGGAAATTAACGACAAGTGATCGTAGTTCGTTATTGTGATAAAAATCCGTAATTCAATAACGGCCAGCACTGTTGCTGATAACGAATAAGTCTGTTTAAAAAGCCCGAATAAATATTTTCGTACGAGTCTTTTGAGAATTGTCGCCGGAAATAAGCCATAGTTTGAGTTAAATTTAAAAATGAATGATCACCATTAAAGTAACTAAAACTCACCCTTGTCGGAAATTCATCTGCAGCTTGAACACCTGTGTCACTGGGTCACTGAACCGATCCTGGTCATCGATGGACGAGCCCCGTGCACAGCTGGTCCCAGATATACGACACTACTCAAAGTACATCCGGGTTAATGTATCGAATATTCACTTCATTACACGGCTACTAACACTGATCACTTAATTTATTTTCCATGGAACGTGTTGTTCCTACGTTATAAAAATTTGTAGAAATGAATTTTTACTTGGCGTTCGGAACCGTGGGTATTTCCGTGCAAATTCTCACGCTGCAGCACTTGCGCCCCCGTTGTTCAGGGGGTACACCCAGAACATCACGTAATACTATTGAGCAGAGAACATTTCTGCGACACAGACGCAATCATGATGCTCAAAATCCTGTATTGGGCAACAAGGGATACAAATACATATATGTAATTACACCGCTACTTCCCCGTGTATCAGTCAAAAAAGCAGGGAAACGTCTAAGGACACTGCGAGCCATAGTGGTGTTTCGTGTACATACTGTAAATAACGCAATTTTCTTTCTACTAGATGTAAGACTATGAAATAAGCTACTTTTAAGAATCGTGTCGCCATCTAACGTATAGACAAGAGTTAACGTGCTTCTCTCTCCCCACTCTAATCAATCAACTACGTTTCCGCGACCGCGGAATCCTCGCGCCCGTCTACGTCGAGTCGGTTCCATAATCTCGGAGGAGACACTCGTCGGTCAAAAACTCTCTTTCGTAATACTTGCGAATATTCTAGTGCTTGAAAACAAAAGAGAAGCCGTGAACGCTAAGAAAAGGGTCTAATTTAGTTCCACGTTTGTGTTACGTGCGAGTTAGTGCGAGATACGAGAATCTAACCAAAAAGGGTTTATTATAAACTACGAAAAATACAAGACTATACTAGCTAAAAGTTCCTAAACTATCTTAATCCTACTTAAGCCTACTTAATTCTAGTTAAATCTAACTACGACTAAGAATTAAGACTACTAATTAACTACTTACAATTAAAGTTAAAACTAGAACAAATAAAATCAAACCATTAGCAATGTTTGGTATCGTCGAATATGACTAGTGATAGATAGCGTATCGATTACTGAACAGATTCCGCGTGTGTTTAAACCTAATTAAACAGTGGTAAACAATAACAAGATTGATTACGTGCACTGGGACGATCCCAACGAGCTGATTGATCGATTGCGTTTGATGGAAGCATCGCGTCAGGCTGGTAACAATTCTCATGGAACTAAAATTCTATCGATTATCGAGGAACTCCGCGAGGTAGGCCTAATTATAAATTAAACCGCACGCCGATGATGTGCACTGTATACGTCGAGATGCCGAACAACAAATTTGGGGTATCGTTTGAGAAAAGTGGAGCAGCTACAATGGACTATTACAAATAGACCGGTTTGCTTGGAAATTACATGCGAGATAACGCTCTTTGCGTGGCCAGTGCCGACTTTGATGCAAAATCACGCAAGATACGACGCGTAGCGCAACCCACGGTTGACAGCGATGCCGTCAATAAACTATACATGGAAAAGAGCATTAAAGTTTTGAGGGAGCAACAGGAAGAAGTAGAGAGGAAGCTGGTTACGTTTTGCGACGCTAACGTTGCAAAACAACGTTCGAAAGATATCGCAGGTGTTGAATTCTATCCCGCAGCCGGACAATGATGTTCGAAAAGTTAAAGAGGCTGTAACCGCTTTTGCTACCGAGCAGCACGTTGTCAAAAATTTCCTCGGGTAGATGGGGAACACATAATGCACGTACACGATAATTATCACATCATTCGTGTCAAAGACACCTCTGCGATCAAACATGCAGCCATTATCGAAATCCAAGAGTAAAGAAAACCACGGCCGCAAGAAGCGACAACTCGTTGAAGAATTGCACGCTACAGCTCGATGACATTTCACGCGGAGGCGTGTCATAGTGCATGGATACGATGATCTGTGGCAAGCTGACATTGTAGAAATGCGTCGATACTCGCGATTCAACCAGGGTCACCACTACATTGTCTCCGTCATCGATGTGTTGAGCAAGTATGCATTGGCGTTGCCGCTCAAGACTAAAAGTGGCGCTGAGGTGGCTAAAGCGTTTGCAAAGATATTTAGAGATCGATATCCGAAAAATTTGCAAACCGATCAAGGAAACAAATTTTACAACGCCGATGTGCAACAACTCTTGACAACGGCATGACATTAATCATTATTAGACGTATTCGGTGATGAAGGCGTCCGTCGTAGAACGTTTCAATCGAACTTTGAAGAACAATATGTGGAAACTATTTACGCTCAATGGAACCTACAGATGGACTGATGTAGGGATCCTCTGATAAGGGATCGGACAAAGCGCCCGAGGTTGCGGATTGGTTGGCCGCCATTGATGGGAATGACGTGATACTTCCGGCTAACACAGTTTAGTACTGAATGGAAGCTCAGCGTGTTCAGAAGTCCAAAATATTAGTGCCATTTATTTTTCTGAAATTTTTATATTAAGTGTAAAGTAAGTATAATATACAGATAAATAAAATAATTAAAATGTACGTGTAAGTAAATTATGTACGTGAATATGTAATTGTGTACGTTATTATTATTTTAATTGTAATTTCTATTGTTTTATTGCTTGTAATATCAGAATTGCGTCTGTGCGAGGCGGAGCATTGTAAAAATTGAAGTGAGGATGGCTTCAGAATGTACCACTTTCTAAGTTGTCCAGCATGAAGGCAGAAATGGATCGAGAATATAGGCCATGCTGGATGGACACTTAAAAAATATTCTATATTATGCGAAGTAAGTAAATCATTTTTTTCTTCAGTAAGCGTACTTTTTTGTCACTCAGCTGAATTTCATATTCATATTGTAGGTTCATTTTGGCAAAGACATGTGGGAAAATGAAGAAATTTTTATGAAAAAAAAATTGAAACCACTGGCTGTTCCTACTACTTTTTGTAGGCCAGCTGCTGCTATCCCTAAAACTGGTAAGCAGAAAGTACATGATGTATAATGAATATCATGAATAACAAGCACAATATGATTTATATATTTTCATTGTAGTCATCAATCAGACCTTCACAAAAAGCATTCTGAAGGTTAATGTTTCGGAGGTATACAGCACTGATAATTCTGAACAGACTTCACGTGCTTATGGAGCAAGAGAAACCTGAAAGTATGTATCAACTTATTCACTTTAAGAAGAAAAAATTAAATCAATCCATTACTTATTCTTATAGCTTATATTATTTTTAACTTTTATATTTCTTTAGGACGATGACTATGTGGGGGTAAAAGTCAGGCGAGAATGTGAAATAATGCACATTGAGGGTTGGTGAAGGTTAGGCGAGAATGCGAAATTCTGCACACTGAGGGTTGGTAGAAGTCAGGCGGGAATCTTAAATCCAACACACTAATTGGCCAGGGAAGGTTTAAAAGGCGAATATGCACCAGGGAGACACCCGTTAGAGCACTTTATGGTTGTTTTGGCTTGGTAATTGGATTTATATAAGATGCCACACGTAATATTTCCGCGAAATCAGTCTAGATATACGGTTGTACACGGCCCATGCAATAGTATGTTTATAAACACTGTAAGCACTTTCGCGTTCGCGAACCGAAATCAGCTATTGCGGTAGTCTGTTTTGATTTGGAACCTTCGTAACCAAAGGATAGACACAATAATTCGAAGCGTGATTTAAAGCAAAAAGGTTTATTAACTTTAAGCATGAATATATGCACTGTCAATATGCTAGCGAGGTTAACAGAATAATGCGTCAGACGTTAAGCATTAGCACATAACATTTATATAAATGGGGATTAATAGCAATATAAGAATATGAACATGAGATACATGGAGTTTCGTTTGAGCCGCTGTAGCGACAGGAAGTGCAAACCGATCGTGCTGCGTGTGTCTCTCTAGGATTGCGATTAGTTGATGTGTCAAGTGTATTCAACTTGGTGTTGCCCGGATACCGCTTACCTGTATCCGGGTCAAACTAACAAAACAGTGATTGCTCAAGATGAGCTCCCCTAAAAATAGTACCGCTTCTTCTGAACAAGATTTGATCAATACAGTTATCTCACCCATAATGTCGTTTTCATATTCATAAGCAGCCCAGCAAGTAAATTTTCCGACAAAAGAACAAGCTATTGTAACAGATGCATTGGAAGGCGTATCAATTAAAGATTACACAGTAACCATCGGCAACATAACGGATCCTAGAAACATTCGGTTTGTATCTAGAATCTCACACGGAAGAATTTGCCTCTATCTCAATAGTCAAGAAACCGTTGATAAACTTCTCAACACGCACAAGTTTATAAACATAGGCACTCACACACTTCAGCTTCGACCTCTTGTGTCCAAATCGAAACGGATTATTCTATCTAACGTGTGCCCGATTATTCCACATAAGGTAATCGAAGACAAACTAACTCAACTAAATATTGCATTAAAGTCACAGACTTCTTTCATAAGGGCTGGAATGAACGACCCGGGATATTCCCACATCCTTAGCTTCAGGAGGCAAGTTTATGTGGATCCGGAAGATATCAAAAAGCTCCCGGAAACCATACAAGTCAATTTTGACAATACTCTTTACTGGATATATATCTCAACGGATAGACCAACCTGCTTCCTCTGTAAAGAGGAACGTCACTTGGCAAAATACTGTCAAAATGGAAAATCGAGTAATCAACAAACATCAAAAAGTTTTCATCAGGAGAAGTCTACAACGGAAATACAACCAGCAATACCGGTACCAGAAACGTCTAGAAGTCCTGTTACGATCAAAGAAAAAGAATACTCGATAGTACAAGAGGAAGTATTTAAACAACCAGCGATTATAAGCGATCACTTTCAATCTTCACCATCCCAACGAACGATACATCAGGGAAAGACATAAGGAACGATCGTTTAACTGAAATCACCAAAACAGTGAACCTGCTTGATATCATAAATCCACCAAATTAAAAACCTAGAAAATCAAAATTGCCACAAGATATTACTAAAGAGTTGGAATTAATAAAACAACACTTTACTGAAATACCTCATGAATCTTTTATTACCTACGAAAACTTAGTGGAATTTTTCCGAAAAAGCTACAATAAAACTAACATACGCAGCTTGGCTCTTAAATTCACAAATGACATGCCAGCCTTTATTAACATGTTAAAATGTATGCATGATCGTATTGAGCAAGGCAAGTTCCGAGCCCGTGTATCCAAAATCATCCAGAAACTGGACAGCTTCAAGGATAATACCCCTCTGAGAGAAGACTTTACCTAATCTGACGAATAATAACGGCCCAACAGCAAGTAAAATCAAATCTCCAAAAAGGTTCTGCCGACTTACGTCTTCTCTTCTGGAATGCAAGAAGCGTCATACGATGTAAAGAAGAACTAGAACTTATTCTGGAGAATATCGACATGTTCGTATGTGTAGAATCATGGTTAAAGCCACCAAAAAATTTTCAACTAGCAAAGTTCAACACATTCAGAAAAGACAGGATACACTCTTCTGGTGGCGGTATAGTAATCTTAATTCGAAAAAATCTAGCTTTTACAGAAATAATAGATTTAAATATTCCAGACAAAAGAATTGAAATTTGCGGCATAAACCTAAATAATATGTGTCCCCCCTTAAAAATAATAGCTTGCTACAAAACTCCAGGTTTCACTTTTTCCCAAGACCAATGGGAACAAATAATAAATAATGTTGCAGAAGACAGTAACTCCATTATAATGCGAGATTTTAATTCGCACCACAGTTTTTGGAATTGTTCTTCTACTGACACCAACGGAGAAAGGCTTCTACATGCTATTGAAAGTCGCGACCTTTTCCTTCATAATACTAACACACTTACGCATGTAGATAGCTATAAAAACCAGAAGTCAAATTTAGATTTAATATTATCAACAATGAACATATCAGACAAAATTCGCCTAGGCACTCACGATGAAACCTGGGGCTCTGACCACTACCCAATATACATAAACATTATCACTAGGAAAAATTACTACCATAAAGAGTCGTTTAAAATAAGTTCCATTCGCACTGACTGGGAAAAAGTATTTTCGCATCTAAAGGATTCGTACGTATAATTTTTCTCTCCGCAATATAATTTAGGCGCAGTAAACGAAAAATATAGAATATTCACCAATATAGTAACGGAGGCCATTAGAAATTTTACTCCTAAAAGAAAAATAGTACACAGGACATTCATTACACAGGAACCCGGTTCCCTGGTGGGATAGTGAATGCAATAGGATTAAAAGATACAGAAGAGCAGCGTTCAAAAAATGGGAATGCACAAACGAACTCGACGACTTAATACATTAAAAAAAAATGGTAGCTAAAGCCAAAAAACTGTTTAAAAAGAAAAAAATAGATAGTTTCTAAGAGTTTGCTGAAAGTATTAGTTTCCGCTCCAACGTCAAATATACTTGGAACAGAAGTAATGTCCTAAAAAATAAATGGGCCAATTTAAAGCCAATGCATGTTACAGAAAACCTACAATTCGATAACCAGATAACTATTACTCTTAACAAAATTAGTCCCCCATGGGTTCCCACAGATCCAAACTACTATCCTGAGTCCAACTCAAATGAATTTTTTGCCGCGCCCTTTAGTTTGACATTGGCGTCACTTCCCTTTCGATACGATGAAGAAAATAATTTCTTCATACGCTGTAATGAATATTCCACCCTCGACTGCGGGGACTCGTCCCCAATTCGCTACGTTCGACCCAGGATTCACACCTTTTTCCGGAAAAAGCCATAAAAATCGGGCGAGGCCCTGCGAAGGGTTGTCCTCGTCACGGGGTACCAGGCCGCATCTTCTTGAATTGTCCTGTATCTGTTTCAGAAATAAAATAATTCTTTATTCTTTATTGTATGGATATGGAAGTGCCGCCGTTGGATTCCTTGTGCTTTTCCGATGAAAATCATGCCAAATGTTGTGTAAATCGGACTACTTTTACATAAGGAATACAAATAGCTTGTGTCAAAGTAGTCCGATTTGCATGATATTTGGTATGATTTTCATCAGAAAAACATAAGGAATCCAACGGCGTCGCATTCGCAGAGATCTGATGAGAAATGAGGAATTCGAAGATTTCTCACTCCTTAATAGGTACTCCAATCCCTTCGAGGGTCGAAAGTCATGACTTCGGAGAGACACCACGGGGGGTTGACCTCATCACGGTTGCCAGGCGGATCAGGCGTTTCGAGCCAATCACCCTGTATAGAAGATGGCTTTATTAAAAAGAAAAGCACTATCGCGGCGTTTTTAGACATACAGAGCGCTTTTGATAATGTAAATAGTGATATTCTAATAGACAAACTGTCTTCCATGCAATGTTCAACGATGTTAATAAGGTTTGTCAAGTGTCTTACTTATCAAAGAGAAATTTACACAGAAAATTCTAAAAGAGTCAGACTTGTTTATAAAGGCGTTCCACAGGGAGGTGTCTTAAGTCCTCTTCTTTTTATACTTTACATCTCAAACATATCCAACAACTTACCAAAGAACATCTCTGTTTCTCAATTTGCGGATGACTTTGCAATCTATTCTAAAATTTCTCCCCTTCCAAAATGTATTAAGCTTATTGAGAAAGCCATTAAAACTATTCGAAACAATCTTCTTTCCTTAGGCCTTGACTTCTGTCCTCACAAAACAACTTTAATCCACTTCAACAAAAAGAATATAACTCCTGGCCAAATTGAGATAACAATTAACAATCTCTCTATTAAATCTAGCGAGTCCACTCGTGTTCTGTGTATAAAATTTGATTATAAGATGTCCTTTTTCCCTCACCATCCGCCTCGAAGGACCACAAATATAATGTTCGATTGTGCAATGACATTAAAGGATTCTTAGACAGGTTGATTTAGAAATGAACTGTTTGCGGTGAAAAAACACGTTGTCTGTTTTATTTAAAAGAATGATTGTGATTTTGAGTGTACACGTGGTGATGTGCGATTATATTAATGCGTACACTGAGTGAATGAGTACTATAACTGAATGATTACCGCGCGCTGGCCCACCCCGTGGTGTCCTCGACAATATTATTGATTGGGGACTGATTATGAGTGTGAAAATTGCAAAAAGAAGATAACACGTCTGGACTTTGCGAGATTACAAAAGAGATTGATTTAATGGCGGACTTCCGCTTGCGCTTCTTCTCGATTCCTTTAGAGCAGCGAAGCTGCTCTCTCATTGGCTGATCGAGTGGCGCTGATTGGTTGATCGATCAGCGTTCATTGCTGACTCGCCCATCGATCGATATTGATTTGGCGACTCGCCCATCGAACCGCGTCGCTGACTAGCAGTCCGCGAGGTGCTGCCGCGAGTGTGAGTGTGGCGGCATGGGGAACTATTCCATTCCCAAACCAAAGAGTAAAGGCAGGGTCCCACTAGTGCAACCGCGCGCCGCGCACGTTTTTTTCGACGCGCAAGGCCGATTTGTTGCAGAAAGACGTTCCCACTGGTGCAACTGCGCGCCGCGCACGGGTTAGATTTACGAGTTTCTCGGATTTTCGAGGAGTTTGGAGCACTTGAAAGGGTCGACTTTTACGACAACCCGCGCGTCGAAAGCGATCGTGTGCGCGCTATGCCGGGATTTTTCTGCCAAGCGCGCACGCGAATGCACGCCGCGCATCGTCGAAAAGACTGGAAAAATGTGTGTTTTTCAACGCAAATGTACTCTTTACTCCTACATATGTATAACTTGCATACGTGTGTTTATGGTCTATTATTTACTTTAGATATTAAAGCAAGCAATGACATGATAATTATTACTCTAAATAGCAACAATTATACTGCTGCAAGAGGTATACTTGTTTCTAGATACATCATAATTGTAATACACTATACATGCAGATATGTGACACTGAATTGTAATTGTATAGTGTGTCCGCTTTAACTGGATGCGGTGGAATATCTCGCAAGGAAGTGAAGATATTAAAAAATTGTTGTTACGAAAGTTGTTTCATATGGAGGGGAACATTATATGGTATATATAGTTTTTCTACAGGTGGAGGAATGGAGCAGATTTAAAGAGCAACTTGTTTTTTTTTAAATGAAACGTTATATTTCATTATTCATATCACGGAAAACTTAGCCAGGTTGATCGACCAGAATGTTTCGTCAGGATCGTGGTTTATAACTGTATTGTCCCGCGAGTCATCAGTGGATTACGGTACGTGCCGGTCCGAAGTGACCGTGTATACCACCAGCCGACAGAGCAATATACGGATTAACTCAGGCTTAAGAACGCTTAAAACTGTTAAAGACGGCACCATTCAAGTAGGTAGTATGAAGTGTGAAGGCGTTGTTCCGGCTACTGGCACAACCGCCGGCGTTGGCTTTATTTAGATAAAGAAAGCAAGATGTAGAAAAGGAGGCTAGTTTTTCCATTGTCTTCGACGTGCGCGCCAAGCATTCGCGTGCGCGCCTGGCAGAGCGTCGGTCCATTTCGTGCGCGCGGCTTCATAAATTAGACCCTTTCAAGTGGACGAAAACGTCGTGCGCGGCGCGCGGTTGCACTAGTGGGACCCTGCCTTTTTTTTTTTTTTTTTTTTTTTTTTTTATAGAGGGGGAAAATGCATTTACGCATACCCCGGCGATTATTGCCGGGGTTATGTGGGGCTCGCCGCAAACTTGTGCGGAATACCCACTAAAAACCCCCTCTAGGATGGCCTCCATGTGTGAGGACCCCGCGGCGGTACCCGGAACGTCTGTTGTAGTACTTCGGGTACCGCCTCCATATAATGGTGGGGCCTCGCCATCTCGCCCTTTACGATAAAATGGGCGACTAAACCTCCATAGGCGCGAACGAAGGCGCGCCGACCGCTAAAATAATAAGAACACCACATTAGAGGCGCAATATAATACACCGTGTCCTACGACTATTAAAAGCACTCCGTGCCGGGTGTAAAGTGCCCGGCATAGCATAAAAAACGGGATAAATACGCGGGTAAAAAGACGAACGTGAATAAATAAACATAGATAAATAAATACATAAACAAGTAAATAAATAAATATGAATAAATAAACACGGACGTCACACCACGCATACCCCGCTTTCGTCGATGTTAAAAATAAATAAATAGAACGAGGACACGGACACTAAAAGAAGGGGTCAATAGGGACCCAAAAAACGATAAAAACACGCGATAAAACAGAGGTGGCGTACAGGGGTGAAAGTCGACGGTCGGAGGTGAAATCACCCCCGCCGACCACCCCCCCCCCCCCCCCCCGGGGGGGACATCCCCCTCTTCCGCTTACGGGCAAGGCGGCGTCGGTCGATAACCCTCCGCGCGGCTGCCGCGCGAAGGTCGGCCGCTCTTGCTTCTCGGCGAAGGCGGTCGGCCTCTCTTTCCTTCGCCAACCTAACCGTCATAACGGCGTTGGCGAAGGCCCTGAAAAGTTCCCACTTCTCAGGGGAGGCCGTGGCATGCTCCATAAGGGAGGCAACCTCTAAAGGTGCCCCCAGGCCAGACTCCAGGATGGCACGTTGGGACGCGAACTCCGGGCAAACCATCAACACGTGCTCCGCGTCGTCCAGTGCTGCGTTGCATTCTAAGCACGACGCGGCGGGTGTTTTCCCGATCCTAAAAAGGAACTTACGAAAGCACCCGTGTCCGCTCATCAATTGCATCGTGTGATGGTCCGCCGCCAACGATGGGCCCGGGACCGATACAAAAGTATCGACCCGGGGGACTAAACGCCTAACCCAATCGGTGGCCGGAGTACGGTCCCACGTCTCTTGCCATTTGGTCGTTGCCTCTTGTAGGGCAACGGCCTTATGTTGGCGGATCCGTGCCTTACGGAGGTCCGGATCCGCCGCCAATCCTGGGCTGGCCCTATCCGCCGCCTTCGCCAAGAACACCGCCCTGCCCATTTTGGCCTTCAGATCCAAGGGCATGCGCCCTGCTAAAACGCAGAGGGATCTGAAGGCCACGGTCCTATAGGCCGCCGTTAGTCTGGTGAGGGCGGTTCTCTGGGCTCTACGCAGGATGGCCCTGCTGGCCTCCGTTTCCAGAGAAGGCGCCCACACCGGCGCGCCATATAGGATGACGGACTCCCACACCGAATAATAAAGTCTCCGAGAGTGGATCGATGGGCCCCGGGTATTCGGCAACAGCGTTGCCAGCGCCCCGGAGACCCGATCCGCTCTCGCCGCGACCTTCTCCAAATGGGGGCGGAACTTTCGACGCGCGTCGAATTCCACCCCCAAGTATCTGACCGAGGCAGAGGTGGACACGTCTGTCCCCAAGACCGTCAATGTGACGGTCTTGTTGATCCTCTGCCCGGTCAGGAAGATGGCCTCCGTTTTGTCCGCGGCCAGGGAAAGCCCGGTTCTATCGAACCAACACTTTACCCTGGCCATTGCGGACGCCATCATTTCCTCTAACTGGAGAAGGTCCCTGGCGGAGAACAGGAGCGCGAGGTCGTCCGCGTACGCCACGGGGCGGACGAATCTACTCGCGCTCAACTCGGTGAGGAGTCCGTCGTAGACGGTGTTCCACAGAAGGGGCCCTAAAACGGACCCCTGTGGAACACCCGCATATATATCACGGACCACCGTGCCCTCCGCGGAGTGCACGGTGATCCCCCTCCCGTTAAAATAGTCTCCGAGCGTGGTCAGGGTGCCCGGATCCACACCCCTCCTCTTAAGCTCGCGCAGAATTACGTCCCAACGCAAGGTGTTAAAAGCGTTGCGCACATCTTGTTCAATTATTATTTCTTGATTTGAGAATTTTTCTTCATTGTTTTCTTCGAATTTTTTCTCAATGAATTTTACATCTCTAGAAATGACAATTCTGCTATCTTTTGGTACCCATATTCTATAACCCTTCGCTTGGTTTGAATAACCTTCAAATACCCCTTCTTTCGATCGCATTTCGAACTTTCCTTTTTGAGTTTTGTCTAGAACAAACGCTTTAGCTCCAAAAGTTTTTAAGTATTTTAAATTTGGTAGTTTACCCATCCATTTTTCATGTTGAAGTTGAATGTCAATTTGTGTATTTTCTAAACAATAAGATTTATAAACTCACACAACATACACGTTACAACGTCAGCTCGTCTTTTAATGTGATAGTCAGTTTTTCTTATATTGAACTGATTAGTCTTTAACAATGTCTTAGCAATTTTGACTCACTTGTTTACACACTGCGAGGTCGCACAGAAGAAGAAGGAAGAGACAAGCGAACAACACGTATATATATAAATATGCGTACAATGTTCCACCTGTTGTGCCGTTTGCGTACCTCTTCTTTCTTACGCCATAATTATCGTGTGTGAAAGGCGGGCTAGTTAAATGTATGCTTCAACACTCCCTCTCGCATTACACACACGACAATTTTACAGAACAAAGATTTAACAAGGGTTCAATCAATTCATACCCCATCGCGCTCTAATATTCAGGAACGTTTCCTTTGGTAACGGTTTTGTAAGAGGGTCTGCTAACTGATTTTTGCTCTGTACATACTGAACATCAATATTACCGTTTTTGTATTGATCGCTTGTATAAAAGAATTGTGTTTCTATATGTTTGGTGCTCTTAATCGATTCCGGATTTTTAACAATCGTTATCGCGCGCTGATTATCACACATTATATGAGTAGGCGTTCTTAAATTGTACTCTAGTTCAGCCAGTAGTTTTCTGATCCAAATTATGTGCTTCGTTACCGAACACAGTGCGACAAATTCTGCCTCGGTTGTTGATGTAGCTGTCACCGTTTGACGTTTCGAACTCCAGGCAAACGGATGATCATTCAACAAACATAGCCAACCAGTCGTACTTCGTCTAGTATCTCTGTCTCCTGCCCAATCTGCATCGCAATATGCAGTCATCTCAAATTGATTTGATCCTGCAGAAAAAGTTATACCATAATTTTCAGTACCCTTTAAATATTTAAATACTTTGACCACTCCATTCCAGTGTTCTCGTTGAGGATTCTCCAGAAATCTGCTTAAAACTCCAGTAATATACGCCAGATCCGGTCTGGATGCAATCATTAAAAACATTAATGAGCCTACAGCTTCTCGATATGGGTAATATTGACCTTTACTATTATTATTTTCGCCTTTTGAGAAATGTAAACCTGGATCAACTGGAATGGAAACAGAAGCACAATTATCAAAATTAAATCTTTTAAGTATTTTTGACGTATAGGCACTTTGATGTATTTTTATTGTCCCGTTAGCCTCATTTTTGTGTATTTGTAAACCAACAAAAAATTGTGCCTCTGAAAAGATAATTTGAAAATTAGTTCTCAAGCGGTTCAACAAATTGTTTATAGAATTTATATCATTTCCGCAAACAAGTCCATCGTCAACATAGAGCGCCAGATACAGTCTTTCACCCTTTTCAGTTACTTTGAAAAACACGCAAGGATCAGCAGCACATTGTTTCATTCCAAAATTTATCAAGAAATCTACGATTCTCTTATTCCATTGTCTGGGTGCCTGCTTCAAGCCATATAAACTTCGTTTCAAAAGACACACTCGGTTGTCCTCTGCAAATCCATATGGTTGCTCCATGTAAACCTCCTCGTTCAATTCTCCATGCAAAAACGCCGTTTTCACATCAAATTGGTAAATCTTCATATTCCAAGCTGCAGCAATTGACAATAACAATCTGACAGAGTCAAATTTAACCACCGGTGCGAAAGTTTCTTGATAATCGATACCCTTTACTTGAGAGTATCCTTTTATAACTAATCTGGCCTTATACTTGTCTATTTCACCATTTGCTTTATATTTTCTTCTAAAGACCCATCTGTTTCCAATCACATGCATATCCTTTGTTCTAGATACGAGTGTCCAAGTATTGTTTTGTTTTAAAGCATAAAGCTCTTCATTTACTGCTTGAATCCATTTTTCGGCGTCCTTTGCCTCCAAGGCGTCTTCAAGATTTACTGGTTCTACTTGAGCCATAAACGTTTCAGCCAGAGTTACTTCTGAATCATCAGTTTCCTTTGAAGACTTTGTTCGCAAATTGTAAGGATCTCGTGGGATCGGCAAACGTGGATTTCTGTATTTCAAAGGAGTATCATAAGATTGTCCACCGCTTTCTTCTTTAGCTAATTTTTCATCCAGGTTTCTTGATGCTTCTTCATTTTCTTCTTTCTCGTTGAGTTCTTCAATGTTTTCTAAACAAACATGATGAGAATTATTATCTTCATTGAAGACGACATCTCTTCGTACTAAAACTTTCTTTGTTTTTAGATTAAGTACTCTGTAGGCTTTGCAGCCTTCACTGTATCCAAGAAACAGACACTTTTCTGAGTTAGTTTCCCATTTTGTTCGGCTTTCTTTTGGGATATGTGCATAGCACTCACTTCCAAACACTCTAAGATGTGATACAGATGGCTTTTCTCCATGCCATTTTTCGAAAGGTGTAATTCCTCCTATTGTTTCTGATGCTGTTCGGTTTTTGATATATACTGCCGAATTTACAGCTTCTGCCCATAAATACCTTGGAAGATTTTTGGCATGTAACATAGCCTTTGCGGAATCGATTTCTGTTCTATTCTGTCGCTCAACGAAGCCATTTTGTTGTGGAGCTCTTGGTGTGGTTACCTCGTGTTTGATACCCTTTGACAGTAAAAATTTCTTTACTTCAGCATTACAAAATTCTTTTCCTCCATCAGTCCTTAGCCGTCTTATTTGTTTGTTTTCTGCTAGAACTTCGGCACAAAATTCTTGCAATTTATCTGCAACATCGGACTTGTATTTCAGAAAATAAACGAAACAATACCTGGAACAATCATCCTTAATAAGTAGAAAATAATTCGATCCTCCTATAGACTGAGTACTCATCTTTCCGCAGACATCTGCATGAAACAATTCACCAGGGATTTGTGATCGTCGCGCTTGATTTTTCGGGAAACTTCTTCTGTATTGTTTTCCAAGAACACAACCTTCACAAAATGGATCTTCCTCTGTCAGACCAACAATATTTAGTCCTTCAACTGTATGTTGTCGATGCATTTGTCTCAAGGTTTTGTAATTTACATGTCCTAGGCGTTCGTGCCACATCGTAGGAGAATTGCACGCTGCTAAGTTTGCCTGTATTATTCTTACAGGACTGACCTGTAATTTATACAAGTTTCCATCTCTTACTCCAGTAATAATTGTTTTTCCATTTCTTTCAAGTCTCATAGTATTTCCTCCCTCTTCAAAGGTAACTTTAGTACCTCTCATAGTTGTTCGATAAACAGATAATAAATTTTTTTCTATTTGTGGAACATATAGGACATCCTTGATCGTGTGTGTTCGTACAATACCATCATCTCCTTGAATTTGAACATCCACGTCGCCTTTCCCACGTGCATCAATCTTTTCACCATTTCCAACCTTTACGAAACAAGATTTTTCCGGATATGATTCAAAATTCTTAAACCAATCGCTCTGAAAAGACATGTGATGCGTTGCACCTGAATCTGCAGACCTCACATTTTTATGTTCCTTGGAACATTCAGCAGTTAATAAAAAGGAGTCATCGTTCGATTTCCCATCAAGTCCAGCGGGATACCTTTCATTTTTCACAGGTCCTTGTGCCATAAAGGAGCGTTGATTTTTGGTGTTTGGGCAATCTCGAGCTTTCTTTCGACATTCCCTTGCCCAATGTCCTGGTATTTTGCAATAATTACACTTTCCTGGACGTTTCTGAGAATTATCTGTGTTTCTCTTGAAATTATAACTGCTTGAATCGTTGTTATGATTTTTTGACTCATAATTTGAATTTTTCTCACCTCTTTGATTATAACTAGATCGACGTGATTTGCCTCTCACGAACAGGGCTGTTTCAACGCTGGTTTCCTCCTTTGATCTACTGCACAATATTGCTTCCTCGTTTACTAAATGATCTGTTAATCTGTCAACCGTTTGGTCCTGTTTCGGCACTGCATACCAAGCGGTTCGAACATTATCAAATTGCGGAGAGAGTCCACTCAATATTTTGGCAATAATTACTGGTTCCTTCTGTTCAAGGTCCATATCCTTTAAACGTTGAGTGAGGGATACTATTCGTGCGACGAAGTCCGCCATTTTCTCATTTTCCTCCATTTTAGCATTGATAAATCTATCGAGTAGAACCTGCACAGATTGATCACTTTTTTCTGAATGTACAGTACGTAATCTTGCCCACATACTTGCTGCTGTAGAGCAATCGGATAAATACTTTAACTGTTCTAACTCTAGACCTCGCATCAGGAATGCTTGTGCTTCAGCATCCTTTTCATCATACAATTTGCTATTTTCTGTAGTTCGTTTTTCAATACCGAGAATATACGGTTTCAATTTATTTTCCGTCATGAAGATTTCCATTTGTCTACGCCACAATTGATAATTTTGACCGTTGAATCGATGTATTTGAAACAGACGTTGCTCACTGACCTTCATTTCTCTTATCTGTTTATTTCTGCCTTTTTGCGTTAGATTTACTTGAAATTCTGTTTCAAGATTTGAACACTTGATAAGAAATGAATTTGAATTACAATATGTAATCTAGATAGAATCTATTAAGTAAAAGAAAATTGGCCAAATTGATAAATCTAGATTCTTTTATAGCCACGTGGCTGGGCCCATAACCTGTTGAAGTTGAATGTCAATTTGTGTATTTTCTAAACAATAAGATTTATAAACTCACACAACATACACGTTACAACGTCAGCTCGTCTTTTAATGTGATAGTCAGTTTTTCTTATATTGAACTGATTAGTCTTTAACAATGTCTTAGCAATTTTGACTCACTTGTTTACACACTGCGAGGTCGCACAGAAGAAGAAGGAAGAGACAAGCGAACAACACGTATATATATAAATATGCGTACAATGTTCCACCTGTTGTGCCGTTTGCGTACCTCTTCTTTCTTACGCCATAATTATCGTGTGTGAAAGGCGGGCTAGTTAAATGTATGCTTCAACATTTCATATGGTGTTCTTCCTCCTAGACTTTTTGTAGGGCTTGTATGCCTCACCCCAAAATGACGGGCTAAGCCTTGACTGTATCAGCATACACCTTGCTGCCTCTACCAGAGTTCGGTTCTTCCCCTCCGCTACCCCATTCTGTTGAGGTGTGTACGGTGTTGTAAGTCTTCTTTTAAGGGGGTAGACACGTCACGTGACCTGGCCGAGTTGGCAGGTCGGTATTACAGCAGATTTTTTCTGCACAGGAATGGTGATACCCATAGATACGCGGCTGCCTGTGCACGCGAGAGGGAGCTGTTTGCTATTTCCATATTTTATTTTGAATGTGGAAAGAAATTGTCAGCTGTTGCGTTGAACTTGTAAAACTTTAAACGGAAAGTCTGCTGGTACTGCAAATGTAGAAAATTCATTGTACATTTACTTGAAATGTGCGTATGCTAGAATATTCTACGTTGGCAGTAAGGAATTATAAGTGTGAAGGAAAAATACACGAGGGTATGTCCCCAGAAAATGAAGTTTGTTAGGATAGACATTTTTTAATTAGCAAAACACTGACACAGAATATGAAATACACATCCTATGCAGAAAGCAGTTATGAACAAACATATATAAAATTGTGTTTGACGTTGAATCCAACGTGTGATTATTATGTGCTCCCTCCTCGAAGTGACAGAAAATATAACCTATGCATATGCTATATAACAATAAATGTTTAGCGACTATTTCGTTCTATTACACTACATTTGTGAACTTTTCATCATCCTTCCGAAACATTATTATTACGCCGCAACAGGATCTTTAGGAAATCGGGTATAGCATATAGGTTATATTTTCTGTCTGCTGCACATTTTCTCTAGCCCGGTTGGCGTTATGGAAGGGGTACCTCTTCCACCTTGCATTTGTGGTAGTTGCAACAATATTCCTCAGACCAGTGTACATATGTACACCCTGGTTTGATCTGCAAAAAGAAAGAAATATAATAAAAATTATTTTTGTGTTTATACCACTTGAATGTAAAAACTGATATTTACACTTACTGAAGAAACCATTACTATCGTGTCCTATTTTTCGTAAATATTTTCTTGGGATGGCACTGACCCCTTTTAATTCCAGTTAGTTGTCATAGAACCTGTGCTAAAAAGGTAGAACGAGTTGTAATCTGAATGCAGTAAAAATATAAATGCATGTATGTTATTTACTTATCTTTATACTTGCGGAGAAGACAGCCTTCCTTTCCTCACTTCATAGAGCATGATTTTCAACGTTGATATTGGTTGGTGGAAATATCTAAAACAAATTCATATATGAGAGAAACATTCATGATGATTTCCAATTAATCCAATTATTTGCATGACAAAAGTATATGTCATACTTACGCTTTTATACATGTCATTTCCACTTGATATGAAAGAATAGCTATAGGTATTTATTATTAGAAGAGTGTGAAAAGGCCCACCACCACCCCCGTCATAGACGGTCCTATTCACTCTCCGTATGTATCTTCTACATACTTTCTTACTTACATTTTGGAACATTACTTATTACTTAGCTCTTCATATGCGCTGGATGTACTCGCCGGTGCATCAGTGACTTTGGATTGCAATTGCTTATTCGACAGCTCTTCATATGCGCTGGATGCACTCGCCGATACTATCGCAATGTTGTCATCCATTGTTTTATGTACTTTCTTGTGTACTCGTACCTGCTCCTCCTGTTTTTATGTACGAAGGTTCTCTAATCGGCTGCTGTCGATTGTATCTACTATCTATAATTTCTGACAACATGCAGTCCTCATAGAACTTCCTCAGTTTTTCCTCCATCTCTGGTTCCCAGAATCGATCATCTCTCGATACTGTTGTAACTTTCATTCCTTTCGGTGTCCATAAACAGAATAAAGCCCGTTGCCTTTTTGTTATGTGCAATTGTCCTTGCACTTGATAACAGTAGTGATGAATTTTATTCATTTTATCACCGCGGAAAATACGCCGTATTGCAGGAAGTTGCTCTATTGCTTCAGCAGGCGATAAATCCTTCGCCGATTCGGGACATTTTACTTCGACGATGGTATCATCGTTCACAAGGCCGTCAGGAGTTGCACCTAAGTGAGGCACAGTCTCATCAATGAAGAGGCCACACGGTAGAATATGGATCCCTAATTCTTCTTCCATTTGTCTTAAGGCGTTTGCCTCATTTTCCCTTCCGTATTCGAGAGAACGTAAATTTTGGAGTTGCGGGTACATTATACTCTTCAAAGTATTTGCCCGTGGTGTATCCTTTCGTAATCGGCATACCTTACCGAAACTGGATGCAGTTAATAATTTTTTCCTATAAGAAATCCACTTTTCGCTATTCGCCTGATCGCGGGTTTCCTCTTCTATCTTGTATCGTATCGTTTGCCACTCATGGAGTATAGCCGCATGCCTTTCACACTCGGAAGATTATACTGTCTCTTCCATATCTGGTTTTGCCGCGTTGGAGCCGTAATCCTGGTCGCACGATTGTTTTTTATTTTGGAAGGAGGATGCTTTCGCTTCTTTTTTATATTCCCTTGCTTTTTCTGCTGCATGCTTCCGACGTTCTTCCAGCTTTCTTACTATGGTTGGCGGCTCTTTATTCATTGCCGTACTCAATCTGCTAAACGCCTCTTTTGTATTATATTGGACTACTGCAGCGGAGACTCTGCCCTGATACGAGCCCGCTCGTCCAAAGTTTATCCTTTTACCTCCGATGAATTTGGCAATGATATTATTAAAACTTTCAACAGCATTATTACTTAGACCGTGCAGCAAACTGTCAGCTTTAGGGAAAAGTGGCTGCATCGCTTCTTCGACACTTTGATAAATGCCAGCTTCCTTCAGCCGTGGTACATAGTCCTCTCTGTTGGGATCAGAGTATTTATTACAGAAGTATGCTAACTTCTGACACTCCTTGTGTTCACCGAAAACGTGACTCGGTACATTTGTCAAATCTTCCTTCAAATTTCTTATTCGTTCCTCGAGTGTTATTTCTTCTTGCAACCGGTATTCTGCAGCTTTCCTTACACCAGTACGCAGGCGGAGAGCATTATTCTTTACGACAGCTCTTAGGACTTTATCGCGGTCTTTTGCTACGATTTCGTTTATTCTTTTACTGAAATTGCGTAGCAGGTGATTGGTGCATTCTATTTTTCGTACCTGCACCATGTATTTTTTATATGGATCATTGTCCAATATCTTCTTGTACACACTGCTATCGCCATCGGCAACTAATATAGAGTATACTAGGCCGTGCATATCTATGCTGCAATTGAAGCCTTCGACAATAGCAACACTTTCCATACCAGTTGAACTCTGATTACGACCCCAGTTCTTGAAGCAACGATGCTCGCGCGGTTCTTCCTTCTTCGTAGATGCTATTTGGCAAGTCATACAGAATTTATTTTTCACACTGATGTACAGCACTTTCTTCGTGTGGTATCCCACGATGGCTCCTACGCCAGAAAGAGAATTGTAATCTCTTCCGCGGTATGACCTTTTCATCCAGCTGCCATCTACGACAACTGGGATAAACGGTACATTAGATTCTGGATATACGTCGCCTCTTGCTATAGCTAATGCTTTCTCCTCTTTTCCAGCATCTTCCATTTCGCGCTGTGCGGCCACTTCGAGGGCATCGATTAGGTCATTCTGACAGTTCTCGTAGATCCTTTTCGTCATACAGGACACGTTCACGGCAGTCAGTATGTCCTCCAGTTGATTATATCCGCCGCCTGTCATCATTGTTGCGGCAACAGCGGCGCGGTTGATATCCATAGTGGCATCACTCTTCGGAAGACAGGATATGTGCTCTGTGTATTTGCACATTTTGCACTCTACATAATACACATTTTCTAGTCCATTCCGTTGACATCTAATTATTTCAAAATGTTCGATGCCACAGCCAATAGTTGAATGTTTTGGAAGATTTTTTATTTGTTCGAAAACATACGGAAAATCAACGAAGCCTGTTCCTTCTGAAATTGGATTTTCCGGCTGTTCTGGTTCTGCATTCTCCACCACCCAGTAATCGGCATCATTTCCAACATCTTCATTCGTTTCTTCGTTGATGTCTCTTACGGAATGTATTTCATACTTGTCTGTGTCGAAATCTTTTTCTTCTACAATTTCCTCTTCGTCCGCATTGAAATGTATTTCTTCTTCAACATCTTCTGCGTCCATATCGAAATGTACTTCTTCTACAATTCCTTCGATAATTGGAGAATTTTCAAAACTTCCTACGTCTTCTTCGTGTATTCTGCCCGTAGGAATATCATCCGCAGCAGATGTGCTTGGATGTGTTTCGTAGGAGGTACTTGCTTCCGCCACGGTACCCTGAATTACCGTGAGGCACGCTGCGGTCTTCAATCGTTGTCTGCATGTAAAAAGTCACTAATCAGTAACACGTGGTACATACATAGAAATAAGAAAACATACAGCAGAAAAGAAAAGTAAGCATAGTAAAAGAAGATATACAGTAAAATCTCGATGTAAACGAAAGCCTCGGAACGAAGCAAGTTTAAATACCCGTGTACGTGTGAGACAATACTAACGCAATCCAAATTTAAGATTAAAACTTTTGTATTTTTGATTGCATTTTCATGAAACTTCTACCATCATGTTTGTTAGAATCTTCTGATTAAAATGATACCAAATACGACATAAATCGGACAACTTTTACTTATGGTGGATACAAATCGTTTATATCTATATAATTATCCAAACCATATCGTGTTTGGTGTCATTTTAATCAGAAAGTCCTCACAAATATGTTGGTAAAAAATTTATAAAAATAACCAAAAATAAAATACTTTTGATTGTGAACCTCGTTTGCATCGGTGTTGTCCCTCACTGATTTTCGATTTCGAATCGAGTTTCACGATCGGCGCATGAACCATATTACACTCTTCACTGGTTCCAAGGGGTACCAGTCCAACTGGGGGTGATAGAAATTAACACTAATGTTACACAGTCCCAATTTTGAACCCTAATCGAGATTTTACTGTAGTTCCTATATTTTTACAAGTTTATCGACAACCCCGAACGTAGGAGAAGAGAGCGAGAGGAAGAAAGGACTGCCGATGGCCCTCATCTTTTTCATTCTCTGTCCTTCTCTGCGACCGATGCGTATTACCACTAAATATGTACCTATTATCCAAATTATATCTTGTTTGGTGTCATTTATCTAATGATAATTTTATTCCTAATGGGAAACATCACAAAGTGGCATCGTGATTACCAAAAAATGGTAACTATGTAATTTTGGGGATCATTTTAAAATGAATTTTATACGATGCAAAAAAAACTTAACTAAATTGGCAACTAAAGGTTTTGAAAGTGTTGCGGCCGCGTAAAGTGCGCCGCGTCGCGCGTTCAAACGTTTGCCCGCTGACTCGTACAAACAGCTGACAAGTCAGCTGAGGCCGTTAACACCTGCGTGTTTACATCAACGATCTTTTCGAAGAACTCGCCCGGCGACCGTTAGTTCGAAACCACCTCCGCTGTACCACGCACGCACTTTTGGTTTCTGCGCCCATTGCGCAGTTCAGATCCTTACTGTTACACGACCCACAGCCGCCAAACGCCCACGCGTTTGTGTGACGTCCTGTGGCCAAGTTGACCACTGGAAAATAAACTGTACCAGTCCCCAAAAAGTCGTGTCGTTTTTGATCACCTTCCCAACGAGCTATCCCAGCGCTGGCATTAAAGTTCGCACTTGGCCAAATCAGAAAGGATAATTTCTTAGCTTTCCAAAACACTCATGAAAACTTTTCTACGATCATGCGTTCACAAGTTATAGGTGTTCAAAGTGAAAAGTTCCTGTTTTGCTTTGATGGCGGATAACTCGGTCAATAAAAATCATACAACATAACCAAAAAACGAAATTATAGAGAAATGTTTGCTCTATAAGAGCCCTAAATTGGATTTATCTGAAAAAAATTGTTTAGCCCGTGCATACGTCCAAACTTTGAAAAAAATTCTGAAACTTTGTTTCCTGCGCTTCATCTTGATAAAACAGTATCATAATGGAAGAAGAAAAAAAATGGTTTCAAAAACTAGAAACTTCAAGCGTTAAAATGCTTTTTTTTAATATTTTTTGCCACACTTTTTCGCGGAGATACAGCCATTTGAAAATGACCAAAATTTTCGAGAAATTATAGTGTTCCTTTAATTTTTTCCAGGTGTGTACGTATATCTTCGCGATACGAAGAGGGACGTTATGTGATAGAAATGTTCCTCTTAGGCAACGTGATTCCCTCACTACGCAAACCGAAGGACATGCAATTTTGGCCCGTTTTTTTTCACACGCACACATCTGCACAACCGTCTCCGCTACTCGCAAGCGAAGGCAACCACAAGCAGCAAGCCCACGCTGCGAAACGCGGCTGTGTGTGTATGCAGGCACGCGTGCACTTGACCGCGTATGACAAGAATACTTTTCGCATTTTAATCGTGCGTCAATCTACGTGAAAGCGGACACTTTTCGGAGTACCATTTGGGATCTTGGTGAAACTTGGGTATGTTGTAGTCTTTAGTGATATATGAACGTATTTCAAAGAATTTTGCAAAATTTTCAAGATTACAAATTGGAAAAAAAATGAGGATACAGCCCCGCTTGTGCTCTTTGCGGACACGTTTTCAGAAACGCGGACACTTTAAAATTGGTCGTATGAAAATTAATTGAATGTAATGCTGTGTTGCCCAGCATCGGCTGAACTAGCTACGCTGCGTGGTACTAGCAGCAGCCAAGTGGCTATACCTGATATTGTTCTATAGGATTTTCAGAAATGGGAAGTATTTAACAAAAATTGAAAGAGGAAAATTTTTAATACTTTTTATACATATAAGTGGAATGCTACATATTTCATTACTCGATATGAAAGTGACTGTCAAGACAAATTCAACCATATGGTATATTATAACTTTCAAGGCCACGCAAGATTAGGAATGAAAGACATAAATAGTTCCATATTGTAGCACGCGCAGCTCAGCTGATCGAGCCGATGCTGGGCGACGCAGCGTCACATTCAATTAATTTTCATGCGACCAATTTTAAAATGTCCGCGTTTCTGAAAACGTATTCGTAAAGAGAACATGTAGGGCTATATCCTCATTTTTTTCAAATGTGCAAATAATGCCCTGCTAGTATAAAATTGCATTTGTTTAAGACAATTGCAGCATAAATTGTCTAAAATTTTTTTTTAAAGTGACACAATTATTATTAGGTACTTTTACTTCCCCAGTGTAAGCACCCAAAAGCACACTCTTATCTGTCTCTTAGCTCAACAGTTATGATTTAATGAAAAAAGTCAATTTCCACAATTTGGAAAATTTTTAAAAATCCTTTGAAATACATTTATATATCACTAAAGACTAAAATCTATCCAAGTTTCACAAGAATCCCAAATGTTCCTCCAAAAAGTGTCCGATTTCGCGTGGAATGACCCTGCTTGAAAGTTGAGAATACTGTAGAGCGAGAGTGGGTAATAATATAACTGAAATGGTACAACATTGTATGCGACACACAGGACCACATAGGTATCTAATAAGTTATAACCTGAAGGAATACAAATACAGTATTGTATAATTCCGAGTGTTCGTTTCTCGCTTCTTTCTGGCCGAAGGGGGGGCGAGATGGAACGCTTTGTGTGCGCGACGGTCAGATAGTCAGGCACGGCACGAGTCTTTTTTGCGACCTAGGCGAGCTGGCCAAATACCGCCATTTATTATAATACATTTAATTGAGCTTCTTCATATCCTCACTCTTAATTCTTACTCGTAGTTTAAAACCGTTGCAGTACAATTTGTAGTATTTCATTTAAAAATTTACTTTCAACAATGCCAACAAAAGAAACGAAGCGTCCGATAAACACGTGTCGTGTGCCTTTCGTGAAGTAAACCGTACATGAGGATATACTACGGTATGACCCAACCAACGGAATGAACTGAAATTTTGAGAGGTTG
Organism: Andrena flavipes; assembly: GCA_963971345.1. Lineage (NCBI taxonomy): Eukaryota > Metazoa > Arthropoda > Insecta > Hymenoptera > Andrenidae > Andrena > Andrena flavipes. Next base: position 39,654,098 of record OZ020480.1, read on the forward strand.
GGTGGGAGGGGAGAGAACCCCTAATATAAAATTTCAGCTGCGGGTATTTATTAGTTTCTAAGATATTATTAAAGTACTTTCGGCATAATACATTGAAATCTACCGATGTAGACGTTACTAACACAATCATCATCTTCGTTTCACAGTCGACGATACAAATGTACGATATTGACCCCATCGCGCGATGCTTGTAACTGCATCAGTTTTTATTCACAATACTAGGTATAGTGTAGTAATACTGGAGTATTCCCAACGTCACATCGGTTCGGTACCATGCTTTAGGTGCCCGCGAGCGGGCGCCCCCCCCCCCCCCCTCCAGTCCCCTATCTTTTTTTTTACGTGGAGAAATCCCTAACGGATACCCCGCCCCCGGGGGAGGGACGGGGTTATGTGGGGCTTGCACCCACTAAAACTCCACGGTGATCTGCCTCGGGCGCGGAGTCGCGCGCTCGAGGGGAGGGACTTGCGCGGGAGCAAACTAGCGATTCATCCGCTTGCCCCCCCCCCCCCCCTCAGCGCTATTGCGATCACCGCGCTCTACAAACCCGCGCTGTACCGGCGAGGTCTTCCCTGGACTCCGGCGACGCGCGGCGGACCACACGTCCGCGTCGCCACTTCTGGGGGTCGCATTGTGGTGTTGTTGCGCTCTACAACCCCGCGACCCCCGCGATCGAGCGATAACCCGGACGCGGCTCAGAGGGCCGTGGCTGGGCGGGGAGACGGCACCGGGTCGATTGATCTTCGGGGCCGCTCGTAAACAAAGAACGGCCCCGTCGACCGCCGATGCGAGGACCCCCTGAACGAAACTCCGCCGTCGCGCGTTGCGACCTACCACGACGCGACGCCGACGGCAACTCCGTGGCTTAGCCACTCCTTCTCGTTTGGCCCTTTTTTTAGAAGGGCCCCTGACCCGGAGATACGCCATTTGGGGAGCGGGGTGACGTAGGTTTACGTCACCGCCTGACCTCCCCCCGGCTCCGGGTCATCTTTGCCTCCAGCGGCTCCTCTTTCGGCACCTGGGGGCTGCGAGGCGGGACGGGTGCCCAGTCATCTCCCGCTCCGTTTCCGCCCGCTCATTCTCCAACATAATGACCTCCGCGTAGGAGGCCATCGCATCCCATGCAGCCCGGTCTCTCGCCATGCGACGCACGACTGTCGGCAGCGAGAGATCCGGGCCTAGCTGCGCCTCAAGGACACGGCGATCATCGATCCACTCCCGGCATCTTGCCAGGGTGTGGTCCGCCGTGTCCTCGTCGCCCGAGTCGCAGCTGAAGCACCGCGACGAGATAGGTGCCGAAACAGCCGACACCTGTCATGATCTGCGTCAGGCGGAAAGTAAGCCTGCCATGCCTGCGCCCTACCCATTCGTCCATAATGGGCAGAAGCGCCCCGACAACGCGACCCTCCCGATGTTCGGGGAGGGCCAACCATTCGAGCCATTTGGCTACCATGCGTTGCCGGGCCTGGCCCCGCACCACTTCTTGTCCGCCAGCCAACGGGCCCCCAGCTTCGCGGAGATCTCAGACGGCAGAGTACACTTCTGCCTCCATCTCCGCGAGCAGATGGAACGGGGAGGACCCGGCCAGAGCTGACAGTTCGGCGTGTGACACCGTGCGATGTGCTCGCACGGATTGGAGGACTGCTCGGCGATGAACTCTGGCTAGGAGTTCACGCCCGATGCGGCAGCCCTCCAGGTCACCGGCCCAGATAGGCGCGCCGTACAGCGCCATGGACCGGATGACCGTCACATATAACCGCCGAACACCCTCGTGTGGACCTCCCAGGTTGGGCATGATTCGTCGAAAGGCGAATACCTGCTTCTCCAACCTGGGGGCGAGGGTCTTGAAGTGGCGCCCAGTCCCCCATCTAACCCAAACCAATACTAATACCCAAGTAAAATTGGAAATTCGAATGCGTTGTCTTGGAATAAGTCAACAGCAATAATGTATGAGTTCGTACGCAAAACCTAACTGAAAAGTAAATCGACACATTTTAATTAACATACATTTATTTATATACTTGGCTTGCGTCCAGTTTCTGTTACTGTATCCCTATACATTACAATATCGTCGACTGCGAAACAATCGACGGCGACGAGAAGATAGTAACAAATACCCGCAGCTGAAATTTTATATTAGAGGTTCTGTCCCCCTCCCGCCCAATCCCTCAAAACTTCAGTTCATTCCGTTGGTTGGGTCATACCGTAGTACAGTCCTACTTGATCGTGCCGGTAACAGAAATTAGACCCACTCCATTGTTTGAAACATTTTCTGCAAACAGTTTTTCGAACTGTTCACAATTGTGTAAGGAAGTCATAACGCCCAATGCGGGAATATTGAAAACAGCACTGGGTATCGCTCGCCGTCTTGGAAGGCGAGGCCCAGGAGGATGCATAACGGTATACAATGTCGTTTCAACGCACAAGCAAGGTTGATGACTAGCGTTTGAGAGCGTAGCACGCATCGAAAGTCAGAGCGATTGCTTACAAATTAGAGTTGGACGTTATTCAAATACAATGTCGAATAAATTTTTTCGAATAATAAGATATGGTAATTATGCAGAACAGGTATTTCCTCACCGATTTCAATCATTTTTGGATATGTTGTCGAGGACATGATTCTGAACAACTTTTTCCTATACATGTTACCGCCGCTCGAACTTCGTTTCCAAGATATTCGCGGAAAACTGCTGCTACTGCTACAATGTATTCTTTTTTTTTTTTTTTTTTGACTAGCAGGAAATCCCCACGGTTATGTGGGACTCGAACCCACTAAAACCTCCTAGGTGATCTACCTCAGGGGACGGAGTTGCGCGCCTGAAGGGGAGGACTTACACGAGAACAAGCAAGTGATTTCATTCGCTTGCCCCCCCCCCTTCCTGCGCATTCGCCACTCCGCCCCTAACAACCCCGACAGACTTGTCGAGGTCTTCCCTGGGGGAGATAACTCCTCCCCCAGATCTTCTCCGGCGACGCGCGACGGATCACACGCCCGCGTCGTCACTGGGGGGGCCGCTGCTGCTAAGGTGGGTGGTGTCCCCCGACACCCCCCACCCCACGGCCCCGCGATCGCGGCTGAACCCGACCCCGCTTTGTGATAGTCAAGGGGCCGGGCGGGGGCACAGGCTGGCCCAGGGGGGCCGCTCCAGGGCGTGGGTGAAAGCCCACCATGACGGGAAGCCTATTCGTCCCCCACGCCTCGATCGCAACACGGAGCGGCCAGACGCGCCGCTCCTGCGAGGAGGGCCCGCTGTTTTTATTTCGGGGCCCTCCCATTTCCACCACGTCACCACCACCGCGGAACACGCGCGCTGCCACCGCGCGGCCGCGGTGGCTCCAAACGGACGGTGGTGTGGCCCACGTACAAGGGGGGGGGCCTGCTCCCTTCCGCTGTCACGGCCCCCACTCTCACTGGAGCGGTGGCGGCCGAGGACCGGTGTACGCCCTCGGCCTGTCTACCCCTCCCCCGCGTTTCGGGGGAGGTGAGGCGACGGCGCGGCCGGAGCCTAAGCGGGGGAGTGGGGCGACGCTATGAACTACGTCGCCGCTCTGCGTCCCCCGGCTCCGGGTCATCCGCGTCGCGCTCGTCGCCTCCTGGGGGCCCCGAGGCGGGACGGATGTTGTTCCCGCTCTCTGTCCCTCTCCGCCTCTTCCTTCTCGAGCATAATTTGCTCGGCGAAGAGGGACATGGCCTCCCAGCAGCCCCGATCTCTCGCCATCCGACGCACGACAGTCGGAAGGTCGAGGTCGGGGCTCAGCTGCGCCTCGAGGATTCGGCGATCGTCCAGCCACTCCTGGCATCTGGCCAGAGTGTGATCGGCCGAGTCCTCGTCGCCCGAGCCGCAGCTGTGGCACTGCGACGTGGCCTCCCGCCCGATTGGACACAGGTAATCCCCGAAACACCCTACACCGGTGATCACCTGTGTCAGCTACAATGTATTCTGCCGTAAAACTACCTACAGTACACGTTCGTGGCAGCGTATGCGCCAGCATGGGACAAAACTAATGGCGAACCTTTGTTTCCGAGATATTTGCGAAAACTTCTATTTATTCCGACGCAACGGACACAGCGATCAACTTGTGGTGGTTGGTCAACTGGGGGATGTGTTCATATTTGCCTCTAGACACCTCGGGGCGCGAAGCTCAAGTTGATCGCTGTGTCCGTTGCGTCGGAATAAATTAATAGAAGTTTTTCGCAAATATCTCGGAAACAAAGGTTCTTCATTAGTTTTGTCCCATGCTGGCGCATACGCTAACAATAATACCGATAGTTTCTGGCAAATATCTCGGCAACGAAGATCGAGCCGCGCACAGTGGTACATAATCGCACTTTTTGTTCAAATCACCGTACAGGTCGTAATTTTTTAGTAATCATGACGATTTTTTTTTTAAATTCTTCGCAATTAAATTCTCTATCGATCCCTCCGGCCGGAATTTTGAATTTCGTTGCTGTTTTTTTTATATTTAGCGAAATATACAGCACTTTTAGAAAATCGATGTCTGTAGGACTTTTGGGACGCCGATTCCGAATTCAAACTCAAATTTTCTAAATTGTAGAGCTTTTTAACAATGACAACTTCAATATATCGAAGCGAAATTTCAGAAAATGATCTTTTTTGGAAAAACTTAGTGTGTATAGATTTTCGGGGTGCTATCTGATTTCAGAATTAGGTTTTGTGCTTCTGGATGCAAATCTTTAATTTTATGTTTATGTACGTGTCTTAAACTCGAAATGTACGGATCGGAAGATATTAAAAGAAAATGTATTATGTCCCCGTTGGTATGGATAGGTGTCGATTTACGTGTATTATTTTCTCTACACCTCTTAATGTCTTTGTTCCTCGCCTCTTGTGCCTCTTCCGATAACTGCCCAATAGGGATTAAAAATGACTCTATTACATCCGACCCATGAATTAAAATCATATGGCACGAAGAAGGCATTGGGTACCACATATATTTATTCACATACAGTTTCGCCGTATCCGTGCAATACTTTTTAAATTCATTTATATCGATCGGTTTTCCTGATGCCATTACTTGCATAATTATGTACAGTCGTTTTATAAAATGTTGATCAATGCCAGTGATTTCAGCAACCTTATTATAATTTTGAAAAAACTTCCTTGCCGTATTGCCGTCATTTGTATTACCTGCACCTTGTTTTACTGCATCCACAAGTAAACCCAATTTATCGCGAATGCCTGTTTGAATCTGGTGTTTAGTATTCTCAACTACTTCTTTTTCTTCATCGGTCAATCGAACATTCCATTTTTTAAGAGGTAATTTATATGATAAATGCAGAATCCACTCCATGTTTCTAATCCACGCATGTAGCGTGGACAGACCGTACTGATACGTGCCTATATTTGCAGGCTTCTTTAAGATTTCTGTTAAATTATTCATTTCCTTTGGAAGTGCATCACATATGCAACATCTTTGCGAAGAAGCGGTGCCTGTAAGAGCTTGGCGAACCTTCCCGTCAATCATAGTGCATAGCATCGTATGCTCTATTGTGATTTCAACTTTCTCAAAGATTAATTTCGTTGGTTTCAAAACAGAAATTTCATTTTCCATCTGTTTCATTTCGAAATTAATATTTTCAATTGTTTCTTTCTGATATGAGTATTTAATTGTACGGCAGTGCTGGGTAGAACATGGGTATTTATTTCGCCAAAACACTATCGGTGTATCAGTTGCACGATTCACTATTAAACTAATCGGGACCATACAAAACATAAAAATACTATTGTTTCCTAAATCATTAGGATTAGTAAAGGATTGTTTGAATTGATTATATTCCGAGCTGCCGTCACAACCGTATTTTGTAATCAATTTGAAACAGGTCTCTTGTTTTTCAAGAACAGACTTCTTTACTTCATCTACTTCTAAAATTCTTTGAGCAGTATGATCGAGAAGATTTTGTAATTTAATAGAGGCACCAAGTTCTGATACTTCAACCTCAGGATAACATCTTGCTAAATTACACAATTCTTGGATAAATAAAAATAATGTATTGTAAAATAATCAATAAATATAATTATACATATACATGTGTGAACAATTTTTTATTTTAACACGTTAATTCCACCATTTATAATTTCTATATATGTATGAATAATTTTTTATGCAATAATTCTACTATTTATAATAATTTCTATACATGGGAATACAATTTCTATTTTACAATAAATACAATTTCTATTATACAACGGTATATTATAATGTCCCCTGGGCAGAGTGTCGGTCGAATCGGGTACGATATGTCGCTAATCGGGCGCTAATATGTCGTCGTACGGACTTAGAGCGATTTTAGACTCCGAAATGGTGTACACTTTGTGCAATTTAGACCGTATGCATGATTGTCTGCGAATCATTTCGATCTCCTTATGCAAACACTTCGCGTAGTCGTCGAAAGTTATTGTTCTGACTATGACGTTGGTCTTGACGCCTTTCGCCTTTTTCGTATCCTTTTTGCCGTCTACGTGAAGCGCATACATTTTCGCTCTAAGACCTACGAATTCGGTCATTATCGCACCGTTATTTTCGTCCTTCATCAGCCCTGGAACCTTCTTATTTACACGCGGCATATTATATGGATTGTCGATAGGATAATCGCTCGTGTCGAATCTATCGATATTGCGTTTCATGGACTCGTAGATATCGTCGCATCGAATGTGATAAATCAGGCTGTCTGTATCGGTGTATAGAATTTTACATTTTGATGCGTGCTGGAGAGACATGTACTCGTGATGAAATTCGTACAAACAAATTTTTGATATGTCCAGAATGCACATACCCTCGTATATCGGTTTGCTGAATTTCACCTCGAGTTTACGCAATTCAACAGCTATTAAATTTTCCGAAAAAACACTTCTGCTGTGGAAATTCGGTTTCGCGATCATTGCCTCCGCGCCATATCGCCCTTCCCAATGTGTCAAAAGCTTTACGTCCACGTGGTTTCGTACATTTTCCATAGTTTTGCCGAATACCGCATTGTTCATCAATTTGTACAAATTTTTTTCAAAGTCGTTTGTCGCGCTTGTTCTAAACCAGGAGCCAGGGAGATTGAGTGAATTGAAGCACGCGGTGTATCTTTGTTATAACAAGGCCGTGACGCCTGCACTGCTACAGGTTGCGATAATGGATAACGTAACGCTGCTTATCGTATACCGTCGCGAGTAATTTGTCCTGCCTGCTGCCGGGTGGTTTGGCACGCGTCGGGCAGAACGGTAGATCGGCGTGAGCGTCGTGCAGACTTTGCGGATATTCCAGATCTACCTCGAGAATGTATCCCGTGGGCGAATCGACCGGGATCGAAGACATTTTAAAACTCGCAACATCTTCGACCCATTGAAATTTGGCGTATGGTAGGGGCTGACACATTGCCCATCCATACAAATTGTTCACGTCAAAGTACATCAAGTACGATGACTGTTCCGATGCGTCGTAAGATGGCATGTACTTGTTATTGGCATGTGCGTATCTTCCGGAACATTGGCTTAAACCTCCACGTATACCGCGTTCGATAAACATGATCATGTCGACATCTGTGAGCAATTCGAATGTAATTTTGGTATGTTTCAGCATTGCATCCCAGGTGAAACCAGGTAAAGTATAATAATGCGCTGAATCTAATCCGTAACTCTTGATGCAACTTTCACGAAAATTTTCAAAAATATCTGCCAATAACAAGACATCTGTTTTCAAATACAAATCGCTGTATTCGCCTAAGGTTCTAATCCCGAAACGCTGCCAGACTGTCTCGGCGTGTGCGTAATCGGTCTCGGATATAATCTCACCCGTTAACAAACTGTAGAATGACTCGCGCGGCGGTAAGCATGGATCCTGCAGCTTGTTCGCGCAATCGAGGTATTCATACGGAAAGACACCCTTTCGTGTTAGTAAATTGAAATCCTCGGTGGATAATGTTTCAAATTGGGATCGTAAAATTTTTAATTGATCTGTGCTAAGAAAAGACGCTAATTTGTCGAGACGGGTATTGAGAAATTTGTACGAATCGATGAATCGCAATTTAATATAATTTCGCGAGTCTGAGTCAGCCGTATCTTCGACATTTTTTGTGAATGAAATATACTTTTCTTTAGTTATGGGCAATACGTCAACGCTGCCTTCGAAAGCGGTAGCTATTTCCTTGATAATAAAATGTGAATCGTAACCGGATAAATTATGGAAAACTACGGGGATGTAAAACGCATTTTTATAATTTAAATTACACTCCGAATGTGCCGGACCTCTGAATCGTCCGGAGAGATGGCAATGATCGCGGACTCGTTTATCGCTAGCCTCGAATGGTTCTTCGCAAATATGACAGTGTGTTGCATCGCGAAATGTCGTCAACTGTTTGTTGGTTAAATCCAGCATGGGAACATTACTGGTCAAGATGGGTTTGGCGAAGTTTGCAAAATTTTTAAGTTCGTCTGCGAACCATGAAACGCAATCCGCGTCGCGGCGACATCGATACGTCGACAGTGATGTATCGTACGAACAATGCATATAATAGGCAATACTGTGCACTTTATGGTGCTGGTACGCGTGCAATTTACCATCTGTATCACCCACTCGGTGACTGTCCTCTGTTTTCTCGATGATGCACTCGAGATCTGCATATACCACGAAGGGAAGTCGCTCCTTCATGCGGTGGTTGTCGAAACTGAGGAGATTTTTGCCTTCGCTGGGCAGCAGAATGGCGCAGTCGTTCATCTTGCCGCAGTTCACTGTATGCGCCTCCAGCTTCTCGGTTGAGCTAAAGTAATGCATGCATCTGTAAACACAATTTTTTTATTTAATTTATTTCGCGAGACATTTCAATATTTCATACGTTTTCTATACGTACCGATCGCAGATGAATTTCTTTTCCTTGTGTCTGCTCAGCTGCGTGCTCACGAGTCGGGACAAGTTCTTGATCCATACAAAGTGCCCTACATCGCCGTGCTCTTGATTCGGTGTGTAGAGCAGGTTGACGTGTCGATCCCTCTTTTGACTGGTGAGGTGCAACGGAAAGACCGTCGACCCTTTCTCCGCCTCGAAGCTGTACACGTTGATGGAGATGTCGTTCAACCGTTCAAACTTCCTAATCTGTGCTAGGGACATTGGAAACTCAATGCCCTGGAGATTTAGCACGGAAGCATAGCTGGGGTATGAACTTGGGCGATCGACATTTCTTTCCGCAGGATGGAGAGCGGCGACCACTGCCCACGCGAAACACGCATTGTCCGGGGATTGTACACTGATCGTGGCTTTCTTCAAAGATAATATCTGTGGCAACTTGATGTGGCACCCCGCACGCAGTGGATTATACTTATTGACATTGACTGTGAGGTTGAGGATTCGCGTCAATGCCCATCCGCTATCACGTTCCTGGAACTCTTCCAGCGATGCCAGGGTGGGTTCGATAACGCATCGCTGGTACCACTCCTGCAGATCGGATGTGCCGAAGAGTTCGCAGTTTCGGGTGTTGATGCTTTTACAAGCATGCTTGTCATCCGCCACAAATTCGCCGTTGAACACCGTGTTCACTTTGAGGTTCCGCTGTTTCCTCAAAGCACCCCTCACATGCTTCAGCACAATGGCCCCCGCATCCTGGAGGAAGTTGCGCGGCTCGATATAGTTTGAATTTAACACGGCACCAGTTAATACGCGGTTATCGAACGCAGCGTCTATTTCGCGCCACAAAAGTCCTATGCTAGAATTTCCGGCACCTTCGCGCACGAAACGTCCGCGCAACGAATGTTTCAGCCCTTCGAGCTGCGCGATTCGAGCAACCAACGATTGCCGAACACCGATTGATAATCGCGGGCGTTTCACACGGCTCTGTTCTTCCAACGATTCAATACACTCGTTGCACCGTTCTTCCCACGCAAGGTACTCTTCCCGCGAAATCAAGCGTGCAGATTGATCCAGCAATTGGCGGGTTATGTGCCCGAATTCTCCCATGGTTGTAAATGTAAATGTCTTTTCCTCGCAACACGTTGCAACGATTTGAGGCTTTGTGCACTTTGGAGCGCGTTTTTTATGCATGATTTGGTATCTCTGTCTAACTCTTTTGATGTACTCCCTCGTATGTAAAAACGATGATGCATCCCAACACGGTTCTATGCAGTTTCTGCTGATATCGCATAATTCTAAGATTCAACGTTCTCAAAAGTATCATATTACATTCGACACGTGTCGAGACTTTTATGCATGATTTGCTATCTCTGTCTTACTCTTTGGCGTATCCCCTCCCTCGAATGCACATTGATGTGTACGTGTACGTGAATTTGTATAAAAGCGACGTTGGTCAGACCTGTGAACTTCATTACACCACGTTCGCTCGAGTGCTAAAGAGTATCGTTTGCGTTAACTTCTCCACCGATCAGTATAATCGTACATAGCGCATATCAAGATGTACAAACGCAGCTTCAACAATTCATCCTATGCATCCGCCATCAATGGTGATTACCCCAATAAACGCCAGCAACAGGAACATCAGTTCAATACGAGGTATGTACGCGTTATTATACACTTTTCACTTTTCACTTACTTCTTTCACTGTAAACGCAAGCGAACCGAGTATTAATTTCGTGTGCATGTTTCTTACAGTTCTGGATCCACAACACCAAAACCAACAATCGTACGGATCCTGGGGCGTGATTACCCGTTGACCGCAACAGCTTATAAACGGTTAACTATTGGAATTCGCATCGGCATGGATTTGTGCCACGTCGAGATCGCCATAGCCGACAATAAAGGCTGTGAGGTATGTTTTTCAATGTCGACGTGGAAGCTCCTGCTGCAAAACGAGGCGGACATACTCCAACGATTACGCAGCAACGCAACATCGCCCCAAACCCACATCGTAATTGATCATTTGCGACTCGAATTCACGCGTATGCATGATGATCAACTTATAAAAATCACCGATAATCGCGCTGTCATATACATGACTGAAGCCACGATGCGTAAACTGTTCGCGTATGAACATTGTATTGAACATATGTATACCTGGCTAACTGAAAATATGTACTCTGTCAGTAGTAAATATGCAACCTTCGTAGAACTGCTGCGTACCGCTCCCGTACCAACGAATTATGTGAAATTAATTTCCGAAAGCGAGCACTTTGAGCAACATTCTTTGATCGATTGTGAATTGTTGGCGTTAGGATTACAGTCTATGCTGCGTGATGTAAACCACGTACCACTATAGCACGTTTTAATAATAAATGTATGATTTTCACATCAATATTTGTAACGATTCATTTTTTTTTTATAATATCCTTTCCGACATATTTCTCTGCGTTGGGAAAGAAAATTTCTGTTGACGTCGCATAATTCTACTTCGTTCTTCGCGCCGTGGAAATGGTAGGTATTATCTTGCACATCTTTCTCGGGGGAGTCAAATTTCGCACGTTATCGCGCGAGACGCTGCGACGTTAAATCGGAACGCTTTAGAATACTGTTAGCTTTAGAATAAAATGTGATTGTACCGCTATGTAATGCCATCTCTCTCCTCCGAATTAAAAAATGCTTTGTCTCTTTCCCTCCTCCGAAGACGCGGTGTGTAAAAAACCGACATCGCCCCCGACATCGTCCGAAACAATTTCCGCTTCATAATGGTTTGGAGGGGGGTGGGCCAAGGTCGTCCCCAGCATCGGTTAGGTCTAAAAAATTTTTGGGGTTTGAAAAAGTTTTCGGGGGTGAGTCAGGTCTGGAGAGGTCTCCGGCGGTGGGCCAAGGTCGTCCCCAGCATCGGTTAGGTCTAAAAAATTTTCGGGGGTGGGTCAGGTCTGAAGAGGTCTCCGGTGGTGGGTCAGGTCTCCGCGGCGGCTCGGTCCGGACTGATCCCCTTCATCATCGCGGCTTCCCCCACTCCGCGGCTCGTGCGTGCGCAACCGGCCTTCCTCCCCCCGCAGGCCCCGCGCGAAGGTTTCCCCCCACCGCGCTCCCCCGCGCGCCCTCACTTCCCCCCGCCCCCGCGCCCCCCTCAGAGGACCTGAGTTAGAATCCCCATTGCCTTACTACTTATTATTATCATTATCATTATCACATTATTTGTAACTATATATCTTTTTTTCATTATTTGTAACAATATATATCGTAAACATATATAATTTCACAATTTCATTTATCCGTCATCCTCCTCGACACCTAATTTTAAGATTTTCTGACGCTGCATGATTCTATTTCGTTATTCGCGCTGCCAAATGACGTCACCCTACACGGTTGCTCCAGAGGAGTCACGTTACGCGCGATCGCGCGAGACGCTGCGACGCTTTAAAAAATTGATATCTATAAAATGCATGTTATTGTACCACCAAGTAGCGCTGTCTCCTTCCTTCTCCCACATTTTTAGCTTTAAAATATTGCTCGCTCTTTCCCTCCTCTGAATTAAAAATGCTCTGTCTCTTCCCCTCCTCCGAATACGTGGTTTTTAAAATGCCGATCTTTCCCGACATTGCCCGGAAAATCATCCGATGAAAATAAATTATTATTTCTCTGCATTGGATATAAATGTCTGTATGCCGCATAATGGTTTGGAACTGAATTTTCGGGGAGTCATTCACATCCTCCGGTTGGGTATACAAAATTTTCGGGAATGGGCCTGGGGTTTGAAAAAATTTTCGGAGGGTCATTCATCCCCTCCAAAAAGTTTGCGGCGGTGGGTCAGGTCTCCGCGGCGGCTCGATCCGGACTGATCCCCTCCATCATCGCGACTTCCCCCACTCCGCGGCACGTGCCCGCGCAACCGGCCTTCCTCTCCCCGCAGGCCCCGCGCCGACGTTTCCCTCCGCCGCGCTCCCCTCAGAGGACCTGAGTTAGAACCGGCCTAGCCTTACTACTCCCGTGCATAGCCTGCTGGTGCTCGTAGCTTATTTGTTAATAGCCAACGTTTATATGGACAGGAACATTAAAAAACTTGAAACATCTTTAACAAATAAAATAGTAATAAACCCCGTAAACATTGTGTTTGATAATTATTTAAACATCCAATTCAGAATCCGTTCATGAAAACCGCTACTGAAAATGCGAAGTTGGATGCGTGTGTTTATTATGTGGTCGACTCCTCGAAGTGACAGAAAATATAACCTAAGTATATGCTATATGACAACAAATGTTTAGTGGCTATTTCGTTCTTTTACGAAACATTTGTGAACTTTTTATCATCCTTTCAAAACATTATTATTATGCCACAACAGTATCTTTAGGAAATCGGGTATAGCATATAGGTTATATTTTCTGTCACTTCGAGGAGCCGACCACATAATAATCTCGTGCATCCAGTTTCAGTAGTGGATTTCACGAACGGATTTTCTGTCCTCGAAGTGACAGAAAATATAACCTAATTGCTATACTCGATTTCCTAAAGATGCTGTTGCGGCGGAATAATAATGTTTTGGAATGATGATAAAAAATTCACAAATGTTTCGTAAAAGAACGAAATAACCACTAAACATTTGTTGTCATATACTTAGGTTATATTTTCTGTCACTTCGAGGAACCGACCATATAATAATCACGAGCATCCAGTCTGCGCATTTTCACTAGTCCAATTTAACATCCAACACAATTTTATATATAATGTTTGTTCATAACTGCTTTCTGCATAGGACGTGTAATAAGTGTATTTCATGTTCTGTTTCGGTACTTTGCTAGTAAAAAAATCTCTAACCTAACAAACTTCATTTTCTGGGGACATCCTCTCATCTATTTTCCCTTTTCACTTATAATTCCTCACTGCTAACGTAGAATACTGTAGCATAAGCACATTTCAAGTAATTAAAATGTACAATGAAGTTTCTACGTTTGCAGTACCAGCCGACTTTCCGTTTAAATTTATATAAGTACAACGCAACAGCTGAGGATTTCTTTCCTTATTCAGAATAGAATACGGAAATAGCAAACAGCTCCCTCTCGCATTTACCGGGCAATCATCGATCTATCGGTATCTAGAGACGCGGTAGCGTCTCGACGCCAAGTACATGAAAAACACCCTGTATATATGTATGTCGATGTCGCTACCGTGTACCTTTACTCGTCACGGAGCCATTCTAACCAAATTCTGACATTTATACATTAATATCCTATCACACCTGCAAAATTTTGTGAATTTAAAGGAATTTGTCTTATGTAAACCGCATATCGGCTTTCGAACAAGACCAATTTCAATAAAATCGGTCCACGCATGACAGAGATATCATAATATCGTCTCATGGATCAGTCGAAACCGGTAGATTTTAGATTTTTCTTCTCCAAGCCAAATTTTTGTCCACATAATACGTATACGCGCGTCACACGCACACCTTCAGCCAAAATGAAACTAACACATGCTTCGTTCGTCGACTCCTGGTACATACGCGTTACACGCACACCTTCAGTCAACAGAAACTAACTCATGTTTCGTTCGTCAATCGATATCTTCACTATGCAATCTCCTCCAAATTTTGACAGTTTACCGTCAAGTTATAACCAAGTTATAAACGTGTTTTTACAAGTATGTATCAAAATGCAGTCTCAAACACAAGGTAAGTGTTTGGCTATGTATACAAAGAAAAAAATGTATTAAATAATATTAAGCAGATTTATTTTTATACAAATAAATATTTCAATACGAATAAATATTTTATTCAAAATACTTGGCGCTGCGCCCCGAACTGGTGTTGCTAAACTGAATAAATATGTATAAATTGCATTAAATCTTTTTCTTTCTTTCTTGGGCGTGCGTTCGTGCATGTGCGTATGTGTGCGTGTGCATATGCTACGTATGATATTAGAATTAAATATATGTAGAATAAATTTGCTACGTTTCTAATATGTGTATGTATATGTTTATGTATTTTAGATTGTAAGGGAGTTATTGTAAATTACTAATACTAAGACAATTAACATTTCTTTCGGTTTCGCAGCGCCAAGTATTTTGAATAAAATATTTATTCGTATTGAAATATTTATTTGTATAAAAATAAATCTGCTTAATATTATTTAATACATTTTTTTCTTTGTATACATAGCCATTGTTATAAGTGGCGCAATTTTTTTATATCATTAATTTTGTAAAGCTATTAATTTATTTACGACAATGTTTTTAAATGGGATTCTTTTTGATGCATTAATTAAAATGTCCGCGATATGAGTAATGGAATGTATGAACACAGCATTTTAGCTGTGTATATGAGGTTGTGTCATCTTAAGCGCAGTTGGAAAGCTCCTTTATGTACTTGCAGCTCATTTTGATTTCACATATTTTTTTATATTTATTTGATTTCATGTACTTGGCGTAATTTTTTTACTTTTTTGAAGTTTTTTATGATTACCATTTCTGTGCAGAAAAAACCTGCTGTAATACCGACCTGCCGAATCGGCTAGGTCACGTGACGTGTCTACCCTTAAGGAGTGACTTGGCCGATTCGGCAGGTCGGTATTACAGCAGGTTTTTTCTGCACAGAAATGGTAATACCGATAAATCGATGATTGCCCGGTAAACGCGAGAGGGAGCTGTTTGCTATTTCCGTATGTTGGATATATTACATTTATATTACGCGGGCTGAGTGTGGTGCGCCATCTGTGTGTGTGTGGGTCTGTAAGACACTGGCGCTAGTGAGGGGATAAAAGACTGAGGCCGGTATTCTCAGTCGTTGCTTATTCTTAAGTTCGTCTTAAGCATGCTGCATCCTCTATTAGTCTACGAGGTTAGTAAAGGATGCCGCATGCTTAAGACGATCTTAAGAATAAGCAACGACTGAGAATACCGCCCTGAGCGTCTATTAGAGACAGGATGTAGTAAAGAGAGCACGTGTAATACAAAAAATGATTGTAACCTTATATTATAGTTGTTAAATACATTTATAGTGTTTATAAAATAAAGAAAGGAATTATTAATAATCCGGACCTTCTCAACATGGTAGCAGAGGTCCGTGGTTGAAAATACAAGGAAGAATTTGAAGAAAAAGTGCTCGTGAATAAGAGAATAATGAATAGAATGGCCAACAAAATGTCGGAGGTGACCATACCGGTCTTTGACGGAGAAGATTACGCATCGTGGAAAAAGAGAATAAGGATGTTTTGCAGAATGAAGAAATGCGATGAAGTCTTGGCAAGAGCGAAAACGGCTCAAGATAAAGTTGAGTGGGATGATAAGGACATAAGCGCGATAAATTACATATATAGTGCGATATCTAACAGACAATTGGAATTCATAGGCGATAAGGAAACTGCGTATGAAATAATGCAAAAGTTCGACGAACTATATTTAAGGGAATCGACAGCATTACAGATCGTATTCCGAAATAAACTGGAAAAATTACGGTTGAATGACTATAGTGATTCGGCAAGTTTCTTTAGTGACTTTGAGAAAAATGTGAATGAATTGAAAAGTGCAGGAGCCAGCGTAACGGAAAAAGAAAAACTTAACTATATGTTGAACACTTTACCAGCATCTTACAGTCATATAGGAGATCTAATTGACGCCATGAAACCGGAAGACAGAACAGTGGAATATGTAAAGAATAAAATCAAAAATGTCAGAACTAAAAAATAAAGAAGATAGTGAAAAAGTGAGATCGAATGCTTTTGTAAGCCAAACAAAAAGCGGAGGAGGAAGGAAGGACATAACCTGCCATAAATGCGGAAAAACGGGGCATATAATGAAAGATTGTTGGTCAAGAAACGGTGATTCATGGAATCGTGGTCAATTCGGACAGAATCAAACACGTGACCGAGGAGGCGCACACCAGCAGAGTCGCGGAAGAGGTAGCGGCTATAGAGGGGGATACCAGCAGCATGGCAACGGTCGAGGCGGCAGCGGCAGCGGCAGCGAACGTCGTGTTGCGATATTCGCTGGTGTAAATCCGTATATTATATGAAGTTAGCCATAAGACATAGGGATATCAAGGTTTGATGCGAGAGCGAAATTCAAATCCTTTGTAAAGAGAGATTTATTGTAGGCATGCGGGTTCGAAACGAACAGCAGATGCTTGAACTCAGAAGGCGCACGAAAGCCTTAGAATACATTCAGTAATTTTCAAAACTACAGTTAGGCGAGGCTAGGATAATAAATAGCTGGAACTTTCTTTTCACATCTGCGTGCCAAACATCGTCGAGCGGGCAGCAGCTTGTCTTGTAAAACCATTTAAAACTCATTTTCTCTTTCGATATTTGCCGATGCCCTGTTAAGGTAAAAACTCAGCTCAGGAAAGGCTGAAAGTCATAAAATCATAAATCTTGCGCCGGCGACGTCGTCTTGACCCTGAGGGTTGCGCGCCTACCTACCTGCTAGAAATGTATGTACTGTACGCAGTTTTAGTATGTAAAGTATGTAATCGGAAGGCGTGCCTCGACCACCAGCCAAGGGAAGCGTGGAGGAAGAGCCAAGGACGAAGAGAGGGATGAAGGACAACCCACTGACGAAGCTAGAGGGACGACACCTTCCTGATTGGACTGAGGGACTAAAAGAGGGAATCGAAGGAACTCGCCAAAACTAAAGGAGTAGGGCGTCCGGAGGTGACGAGCTAGAAGTTAATTTGTAAAATGTCAGAGTTATCCTGTCAGCAAAACAGCAACGTTGTTGAATATACAGAATTCTACCAGATTTCCAAAGTTCAGTTTATTCAAATTCCCGCACCGACTCGCGAGCTGAGTGCTTTCAGCGCTCCACGGGCACGGACCCACGGTCTAACAAAAGTCCCCACAGAATCGCGCAACAGTCGACAAGGGCAAGATGGAAACTTCCAGAACAGGAGTGTGAGCACTAGAGATGGAGTGCAAAATCACTAACAGTGATTTATCACAGTGATTGCAAATTCACGATCACGGTCGTGATTAAAGTTCAATCACGACCGTGATTGTGATTTTTTTAACTTGAGTGAATTGTTTACTGTAATCGTAATTCTTGATCTTAATTGGATTATTTTTTATGAAATACTTTAATAGAGCTGGTGTTACAGTCAAAACGTGCTAATTTAGCGAATATATAGAATATTCATTCATAAATAGTCAATGTATACACGCACTGATTTGATTGGCTAAAGTATTCACATATACATTATACTTTTTAACTAAAGCGAAGAAATATTCGTTAATTTAAATAGATCAAGAACGATTACATTGGTTCAAAATATACAACTGAGATTCTATAAGAACAGTGAGGACTTGACAATGTTTCGAGAGATAATAGAATTTGGGGTTATGTGGCGCGTGCAAAGAGCAGTTACGCTCTCCACCAATCAGAAGCGATCACTGTTCTGCCTGCACCAATCAGAGGCGATCACGGATCACTGTTGCGGATGCACCAATCAGAAGCGATCACGGATCACTGTTCTGCCTGCACCAATCAGATGCGATCACGAAAATCACGGATCACTGTGAAAAATCACCGTGATTGGGAACGAACGTGATCGGATCACTCGTGATACACAAATCATGGTTCTAGCCATCACTAGTGAGCACATTTTGTACAACGGTCGAGTGCAATTCGTTGAATTTAGAGGTTAATAATAAGGTACAAATAAATTGGTTACTAGATAGTGGATGTACACTCGGTTCAAACGATTGTGGCCGATCGAGTTTCGATTGCATTCGAGCTCACTAGGGCTGGCTTTTTTACATCGCTACGATTCTACAGTATTTCGTGAATATGGTGGGGGCACTGCCAACGGGAACCTATGGCTTGGCAGTGCCCCCACCATATTCACGAAATACTGTAGAATCGTAGCGATGTAAAAAAGCCAGCCCTAGTGAGCTCGAATGCAATCGAAACTCGATCGGCCACAATCGTTTGAACCGAGTGTACATCCACTATCTAGTAACCAATTTATTTGTACCTTATTATTAACCTCTAAATTCAACGAATTGCACTCGACCGTTGTACAAAATGTGCTCACTAGTGATGGCTAGAACCATGATTTGTGTATCACGAGTGATCCGATCACGTTCGTTCCCAATCACGGTGATTTTTCACAGTGATCCGTGATTTTCGTGATCGCATCTGATTGGTGCAGGCAGAACAGTGATCCGTGATCGCTTCTGATTGGTGCATCCGCAACAGTGATCCGTGATCGCCTCTGATTGGTGCAGGCAGAACAGTGATCGCTTCTGATTGGTGGAGAGCGTAACTGCTCTTTGCACGCGCCACATAACCCCAAATTCTATTATCTCTCGAAACATTGTCAAGTCCTCACTGTTCTTATAGAATCTCAGTTGTATATTTTGAACCAATGTAATCGTTCTTGATCTATTTAAATTAACGAATATTTCTTCGCTTTAGTTAAAAAGTATAATGTATATGTGAATACTTTAGCCAATCAAATCAGTGCGTGCATACATTGACTATTTATGAATGAATATTCTATATATTCGCTGAATTAGCACGTTTTGACTGTAACACCAGCTCTATTAAAGTATTTCATAAAAAATAATCCAATTAAGATCAAGAATTACGATTACAGTACACAATTCACTCAAGTTAAAAAAATCACAATCACGGTCGTGATTGAACTTTAATCACGACCGTGATCGTGAATTTGCAATCACTGTGATAAATCACTGTTAGTGATTTTGCACTCCATCTCTAGTACTGACCATATTATTAATGACGATAAATATTATAATAAATTTATACAGTTGAAAGAACCGGTAAATGTAAAAGTAGGCGATGGTCGAGTACTTAAAGCAACAAAAATAGGAAACGTGGTTAGTTATTTTCAAGTATATGAAAGACAGGAAGAAATAAACATGGTTAACGTTTTTTTTGTGAAAGAAATGGAATCAAATCTCATGAGTTTTGCAAAAATAACCGATAATAATAAAATTGTGTCTGAAAAGGATACATCAAAAATTTATAATAAAAATAATAGATTAATTGCTATAGCTTGGAAAGAAGGTAGTTTATTTAAAATGCAAAGTGAAAAAAATTATTCTGAGAAATGCTCAAATGCAACAAGTTCAATAACCTCCAAAGAAAAGTGGCATCGTACTCTGGGTCATGTAAACTTTAAAGTACCTGAATACTTTGTGTAAAGAACAACTATTGGATGGAATACCAAATGATATAGGGTCTGAATATATGAAATGTAGAGTTTGCATTGAAAATAAAATGCATAATGTCCCTTTTGGAAATAATAGAACCAGAGCCAAAGATATTGTAGAAATAGTACATACCCTGATAACCATCTGACGCCAATCTGACATCAGATTGGTAGCAGGGTCTGGCATGTGAGCGCAGAATCTGACGTCAGAACCGTAGTCGTCTGTGTCCGCATTTGGCTGCGTTCTGAGGTACAGATTCTGATGTCAGATCGGCAGCAGATGGACAGCAGATTCTGCCGTCTGCTAGGCACAGCCAACAGCGCCATCTGAGGGCCAGAATTGGTAAACTAACCTAAATTATTATACACCTAAGAAATTGGTGTATTCCTACTAATTCGTCTATAATAGAGGAACGCATTGCGAAAATGGCGTGAAATCATAATAAAATTTCAAAACTTTTAACAATAGCATTCGTTTCATAGTTAAGTATAAAAGTTAAAAATGGAGTGTGGTAAGAAAATTCTTGTAGAATACATTTAAACTCTGTCCAATTCTACCACCACGTCAGTAAAGTACACAGAAAATGTATAAAAATTAAATATAACAGGTAAAAAGAATTGCGTTAGGTAAGTTATTTAATATTGATATCACTTGTAGCTTAAACAGGTACTTATGTCACAGAACAACGAATCTTTTTGACTTAAACGCTATATAATAAGTTCTTAGAATATAATGGTATGAAGATTTTTGAACAATAAGTATTAATAAGAGCCAAATTTTAACAACGATCATTCTGTGCCAGAAAAACGCAAGTTCTCGCCCGATCACTGAAGTTAAACGGTTCTGGGCGCGGTTAGTACTTGGATGGGGTCACCACTTGTGGAAATACAACGTATACTTGTTGGTCTTTTTTTTTTCTTACCACACGTTAGTTTGCCAATTCTGACCATCAGATGGCGCTGTTGGCGCTGCCTAGCAGACGCCAGAATCTGCTGTCCATCCATGTCCATCTGCTGCCGATCTGACATCAGAATCTGCTGTCAATCTGCTGCCGATCTGATATCAGGATCTGCTGTCAATCTGCTGCCGATCTGATATCAGGATCTGACATCAGAATCTGCACCTCAGAACGCAGCCAAATGCGGACACAGACGACTACGGTTCTGACGTCAGATTCTGCTGCCAGATCTGGATATCAGGGTACGGATTTAAATGGGCCACATGCAACGGAAGGTTTGAATGGAGAGAAATATTTTCTAACTTTTGTGGACGATTATAGTAAATTAGCCAAGGTTTTTACAATTAAATCAAAAGCTGAAGTGCATGGTTGTTTTGTTAAGTACATAAACGAGGTAGAAAATTTGACCGGTAAAACTATAAAGAAATTAAGGTGCGACAATGGAAGGGAGTATATAAATAGAAATATTCATGAATTAATGAGAGAAAAAGGAATTCAAATAGATGCCTGTCCACCTTATGTTCATGAGCTGAATGGAACAGCGGAAAGATTTAACCGCACAATAATGGATATGTCCAGATGCTTATTAGCTGAGGCAAAAGTGCCTAGGCGGTTTTGGCCAGAAATTGTATGTGCAGCTGCGTATTTAAAAAATAGAACATTAGCTGATACTTTTGATAGGAAAACGCCCTATGAAATATTTCTTGGTAGAAAGCCTAGTGTGAAACATTTACGTTTATACGGAAACAGAGTTTTCGTACGAGTGCCAGAACAGAAAAGAGATTCAAAATGGGATCAAAAAGCTAGATTAGGAATTTTATTGGGTTATACTGAAGTAGGCTATCGAGTATTATTGGATAATAAAATAGTCATTGCTAGACATATCAATATAGTTGAAGAGGATGTAAAATGTATTGGATTCAGGGAAGATGATGATCAAAATGAATATGAAATAAAAGATACTAATTCAGAAAATAATCCGGAGTCAAGTAGTGACTCAGAATATGAGGATTCGTCAGAACTCATAGAAAATATTGATCAAGAACTGCGTAGGTCAGAGAGGATAAGAAAACCTCCTGAACGGTACAATAATAAAGACTTTGTTTATAATAATTTTATTTACGTAAACTATTGTAGCGCTGATACACCAAATAATTTTAACGATGCAATAAATGATATAGAGTCTGCTTTTTGGAAAGAGGCTATGGATAGAGAAATAGACTGTTTGAATAAAAATGAAACTTGGGAATTAGTGGAATGGCCAGAAAATAAAAACGTATTAGATGTCAAATGGGTCTTTACAAAGAAATCTGATGTTAAGTTTAAGGCTAGATTGGTAGTTAGGGGCTTTCAGCAGAAAGAAATAGTGGAAGATATTTACTCTCCAGTCGCAAAAATGCAAACCTTGAAAACCTTATTATCATATTGTTGTCAAGAGGGTTTAAATATAGAACAAATGGATGTTGAAACAGCGTTCCTCAATGGCAAAGTGTATTCAGAGATTTATGTTAAACAACCCAGGGGTTATGAGGATGGAACGAATAAAGTATGCAAATTACTTAAATCATTATATGGTTTGAAAGAAAGCCCTAGAGCCTGGTACGATTGCTTTGATAATTTTGTAAGTAGCTTAGGGTTCAAGCGAAGCAAAAATGATTACTGCTTATATGTCTTAATTGATAAAGAAGATATAGTTTATTTGATATTATTTGTTGACGATGTGTTAATATGCTGTAAAAACAAAAGGAAAATTAATATTATAAAGAGTAAATTGTCAAAAAGATTTCAAATGAAAGATATGGGTAAAATAAAAAGTTACCTTGGAATAAATATTGATCATAATAATAATGAAAATATTATGACATTGAGCCAGAAAAATTACATTGAATCTTTAGCAAGAAAATATAAGATCGAGAATAGTAAGCTGTATAATACACCGATGGAAACAAATTTGAGACTAGAACAAGCGAAGGTAGTAAGGAATGATATCGGTTATAGAAATCTTATTGGTGCTCTTTTATACATTAGTTCAGCAACTAGACCGGATATAAGTTTCAGTGTGAACTATTTAAGTAGATTTCAGAACTGCTATAATGAATGTCATTACAAGTATGCATTGAGAATTTTGAAATATTTATACCTAACGAGAGATTTGAAATTAACGTTTAAGAAAAATGATAAAGTTGCGATACTGGACTGCTATGTAGATGCCGATTGGGCAGGCGACATTGTAGACAGGAAGTCAACATCTGGATACGTTATGAGATTATTTGGAAACATAATTCATTGGAAATCTAAGAAACAAAACAGTGTAACAAAAGCCTCAACTTTTGCAGAATATGTAGCTTTATCAGAAGCAGTAAGTGAGATAAAGGTTGTATTAGAAATTTTAGAGATATTTAATATAAAATTCGAAAAGCCTATCCAAATATATGAAGATAATTCAGGAGCCATAAGCATTGCCAAATATGGAAATTTTACTAAAAATTCCAAATACATAGAAACGCATTTTCACTTTGTGAATGATAGTTATAAAGAGGGTATTATTGATATTGTCAAAGTTAATTCTGAAGAAAATATTGCTGATATTTGTACTAAGTCTTTATGTAAAGAAAAATTCGAAAAATTCAGAAATATGTTGAGCCTAATATAAATGTAAGGAGGTGTGTTGGATATATTACATTTATATTACGCGGGCTGAGTGTGGTGCGCCATCTGTGTGTGTGTGGGTCAGTAAGACACTGGCGCTAGTGAGGGGATAAAAGAC
The DNA here is from genome assembly GCA_963971345.1 of Andrena flavipes. Taxonomy (NCBI): domain Eukaryota; kingdom Metazoa; phylum Arthropoda; class Insecta; order Hymenoptera; family Andrenidae; genus Andrena; species Andrena flavipes. Next base: position 39,677,840 of record OZ020480.1, read on the forward strand.
TGAGCGTCTAATAGACGCCGTCTATTAGAGACAGGATGTAGTAAAGAGAGCACGTGTAATACAAAAAATGATTGTAACCTTATATTATAGTTGTTAAATACATTTATAGTGTTTATAAAATAAAGAAAGGAATTATTAATAATCCGGACCTTCTCAACACCGTATTCTATTCTGAATAAGGAAAGAAATCCTCAGCTGTTGCGTTGTACTTTTATAAATTTAAACGGAAAGTCGGCTGGTACTGCAAACGTAGAATCTTCATTGTACATTTTAATTACTTGAAATGTGCTTATGCTACAGTATTCTACGTTAGCAGTGAGGAATTATAAGTGAAAAGGGAAAATAGATGAGAGGATGTCCCCAGAAAATGAAGCTTGTTAGGTTAGAGATTTTTTTACTAGCAAAACTTCGAAACAGAACATGAAATACACTTACACGTTTTATGCAGAAAGCAGTTATGAACAAACATCATATATAAAATTGTAAGGAATTGATTGGCGTCTCTTTTGCAAAGATCTGATTAGAGATTGCAGAACTTCAGATTCGTCACTGCTTAGCGTGCTACATTGTATAGTCCCGCTGGTTTCGAGCGTCGAAGCCCACGAAACTCCGCGAGACACATGATTGTTGGCGAGCATCGCGTTTGACGACTCTAGCTAGCGAATCACCCCGTATAAATGCTAAGAAACGATAGTGTGGAGCGGCGTGCGTTTTAACTGCAAATTGACAATACCGTAGATTCTAGAGCCTAGAATATTAGCTCCGTATTACGATGTTCTTCACCAGAGCACTGCATTACTGATGGAAATGATGCCAAACATGGAGCAATTCGGTCTATTTTTAGTGAACGTAGTGTGTGTGTGTGTCCTAATCATGTATTCATAAGGAAAAATAGATCGAATTGCTTCGCGTCTTGACTCATTTTCGTGGACATAAACTCACCAATCCATCGGTGGTAACACTCTTATCAAGGTGTAATAAGAAATATGAACATTTTCATATTCAGTACTGGATGACTCAAGTCGCCGTCGACCGAGGGTCCTAATAAATGTGCATTTATTTGGGAAACCAAAGCCGCGTCACTTGTGACACCTACTCGCGAACAGATATATGTATGTACGAGAAGAAGCAATGCAATTTCCCGATGACTTGAAGCAACATTTCAATAGGTAAATGCATGAAACTCTGGGATCAAGAATTCCCAACCAAGTGATGCATATGTAAGAACTGGCGAAATTCCACAATAGTTTGTCGTCAAAATTTTACAATTGAGGTATTTATTTGACGTGAAGGATATACTACGGTATGACCCAACCAACGGAATGAACTGAAATTTTGAGAGGTTGGGCGGGAGGGGGAGAGAACCTCTAACATAAAATTTCAGCTGCGGGTATTTGTTAGTTTCTGAGATATTATTAAAAAACTTTCGGCATAATACAATGAAATCTACCTATACAGACGTTACTAACACAACCATCTTCTTCGTTTCACAGTTGACGATACAATGTACAATATTGATCTCATCGCGCGATGCTTGTAACTGCATCAGTTTTTATTCCCAATACTATAGTATAGTAATGCTAGGGTATTTCCAAAGTCACATCGGTTTGGTACCATGCTTTAGGCGCCCGCAAGCGGGCGCCCCCCCCCCCCCCTCTATCTAAACCAAACTAATACTAATACCCGAAAGAAATTGGAAAGTCGAATGCGATGTGTCGGAATAAGTCAACAGCAATAATGTATGAGTTCGTACACAAAACCTAACTGAAAAGTAAATCTGACAGATGTTGGAAATGATCGACACGTTTTGATTAACAAACATTTATTTACACACTTGGCTTGCATCCAGTTTCTGTTACCGTATCCCTATACATTGTATCGTCGACTGCGAAACAATCGACGACGACGAGACTTTGGATGTGTTAGTAACGTCTGTATAAGTAAATTTCAATGTATTTTGCGAAAGTTTTTTATTAATATCTCAAAAAGTAAAAAATACCCGCAGCTGAAATGTTATATTAGAGGTTCTCTCCCTCTCCCGCCCAATCCCTCAAAATTTCAGTTCATTCCGTTGGTTGGGTCATACCGTAATACAGCCGACGTGAATATACATGTGTAAAGTTTCTCAACAAAGTCTTTCCCGATTTGAGTTCAATAGAAGGCTGACTTTCCTTCGCTGAGTTTCGTGGGTTTCGACGCTCGAATCCAGCGGGGCCATACAATGTTACGCACTAAGCAGTGATAAATCTTCAGTTCTGCATTTCTAATCAGATTTTTATGGAAGTGACGTGAATCGATTCGTCATGTTTCCTCGATCAAATTGGCCCCAAAAATGATATTATTCGGATCATAATTAAGAAAATTATGTGAAAATTTGTTTGCAGAATTGGAAGCTCGTCAATTTAATCAGGAGAATGCCAGGAATCTATTTGTGTCACTTTCATATTGATACGATGAAAAAAAATTCTGGGTAATGGTATAGATAGAGGGCAACCTTACGGATTTTGACGTCCTTGAAATATATTGTCAAGGACGTCATTCTGACCAACTTTTTCCTCTAAACTTTTTGGCGGTCGACCTTAGTTTCCGAAATAATTGCAAAAATCTTTGGTAATTATTTAGAAGTTTTACACCCTCACCGATTTCAATGATTTTTGGATATGTTATCAAGATCAAGATTCTGAACAACTTTTTCCTATATATGTTCGCACGGCAGTAGTTTCCGAGATATTCGCACAGAACATCGCCGAACGCTGTGCTGCTACGAACACGTACGTATAGGTAGAATACAATGTCGACCTTTCGGTTGATTTATTCCGACGCAACGGACACAGCGATCAACTTGAGGTGGTTGGTCATCTGGGGGATGTGTTTATCTCCGTCTCTAGACACCTCTAGATACATATTGGAGAGCACGTAGTAATGTGATTGTAAAAAATTACATTCTTTTTGAAAAAAATTATTTTCTTTTTTTCAATCACACTTCCACGCGCTATCCACCTTGGGGCGCGTCGCGCCCCGAGGTGCCTAGAGATGGGGATATACACATCCCCCAGATGACCAACCACCTCAAGTTGATCGCTGTGTCCGTTGCGTCGGAATAAATGAATAGAAGTTTTTCGCAAATATCTCGGAAACCAAGGTCGACCGCCAAAAAGTTTAGAGGAAAAAGTTGTTCAGAATGACGTCCTTGACAACATATTTCAAGGGCGTCAAAATCCGTGAGGTTGCCCTCTATCTATACCATTACCAAAATTCTGTTTCTATATAATAGATGACACATCGCCGAGCAATAGCGATCTCGTATGGCTCGGGCCACAAAGGTTCTCGTCGGTTATTCGAGCATCTAAGATCAGCGTTCTTCAAGGTCGCTCCCGCGAGAGGTTGGGGTTCTCCCACTCTCGTTCGCGTTGCCAGGGACACCGCGCGACGCTAACCGCGAAGACGCTTGCCCGGCTAGTCCGTCGTGGCAACCTTCGTAGCGTCGCGGGGTCTCCTTGACAACCGAAGGCACGCTGTGCGAGATAAAGATTGGAATTAACGATGATAAAGATTAACGCTCCGTTCATGATACGGGCTCAACGCCGGTCTCGACCAGCGAGAGGCTAACGAGACTTTACATTCAGATATATTGGCCGTTGAGTTTTGTAACGCGTATTCTCACACCATTGATACCGCTTGCCTGCCTCGGTGCTCCTTTTCGCAATGTTTTCTGACTCGTTCTCGTTCCATCTCACTCTCGCCTTCGCAGAATAAGAGTGAGCGAGAAGTGGTGAGGATAGCGCCAAGCTTCTGGTGTGTATAGGCCAAATCGAGCTGTCAGCGTAGAAATACACACATTAGAATAGGTGTGCCTTAGCTCCGAAAAAATTCAGGAGCTTTATTGGTCAGAACATTGATTCTTTCTCGATAGCTTCATCTCGTATTGGTCTACGCATTGCTTCGTAATGCATACAACTACTACGCTAACAATAAGAATAAATAACAGCCTCACGGCTACGTTCAGACGGAGCCGAGCAGCATTCCCATTACCCCACCATACCCTTGGGTGGCCACGTAACTCCAACTGACAAGTCCACGATCGTCAGATGGTGGTGGCTGATTTCTCCTCGATCGCTGTTCGCGAAAACGAATCGATCGACCAATATATCTGAATACGACCTTAGGATAAAGATATAATTAAAGATGCAAAATTATTCGAAGCCCAAGATGAAAGTCCTTCGAATAAACAAAGGAAACTAATAAATACTCGAAGCTAAATAGAATTTTAGATTTAGGGTTTCACACACAATCTCTCAAACCTCGTGTCGATCGGCCACTGGGGCCATTCGGAAGTATATTATTTTATTTAAATAATGCCCATCTCTGCATAGGACCATAAAGAATTACAAAAAAAAAATCAGGGAGTCAACTGTTGACCAATTTGGAGACTTTTCCTTGTCATGTGTTATATACAATAGTCGGAAGAATAATAATAAGTGCAATAATTGCAAATAATTGCTGTAACTTCCACATTCTGAAAATATGATATCAGTAAATCAATATTTCCAGTATTAGTAAAAAGTTCCAATCTCTTTTTTTATTTTAAATAATGTGGCCATATAATTATAACATAAATTCGACAGCGATTTCAAGTGATGTATGTGTTACAATAAAAGCGTTAATTTAGTAAATGTACACAGTTCCCAGTAGTTATATGCCTAAAATGCATATAACCTAACCTAAAATCGTCCGAAAATGCATGCATCGACTGCATCACGCTTTTACTGTGGCTCGTGTATCCAGCTAACGCTTCAGTTTTGCTGATTCACACGTTGGCAGTCGTCCCGAGTAGGCGCCATCTCGTGTCCACTAACTCAACTAAATTTGTCACGTGACTTGCTCTGTATTATCGCCAATATGGCGGAACTCGTATTTGGCTTAGACCATATATACTCATAGACGCGGCTCCAGATAATTTCCTTGACGCAAAGATAAAATCATCTACGTGACTTCACATGTGGGCAAAATAATAATGGAAGCTTTTATGTTCAAAGCGATTTAAAAATATTTCTGGAAATGCTTATGTGGTTAAATGTAGTAGTAAGAAAAAATAGGTATAGTGTTGGGATATAATCATAATTTTTTTATTTGAAGATGGGTCCTTGGGGGGCCTTCTGGGCAGAAGCTCAGTTGGTCGCCCGTTAAATTATTTTACTGTAAAAAAAATAGTAATTTGCAACTTTTTATGCAACATGTTTGTACCATTATTAATAATTCTTTGCGGAGAAAAGCTGCAACATCGTTTGTATATGCGATGTAACCAGCCTAACCACGCTAAGGGCTGATGCAATGTGCAGTAACCACCATTTTGAATTATCTTTTGCCCACAAGTGACGTCACTTTTGCCCGTTCTCTTTGCTTCACTTCGGCTCGTGGATGCATATAGAGCGGGCCGTGTCTATGAGTATATATGGTCTAAGGTATTTGGGACTGAAGTCACGATTTTTCATTATTCGTCCTTATATGAGCAAATTTGGGGCTGGGTTAGGACTCATTCGAAAGAGGAAGGTTCAATGCAGCGCGCTCTTCTCACCGTTTCAGTCACAAAGCTCTTTTAGTGACCTAAAAATACTTGGATTCTGCGGATGTATTTTGTCAACTTTTGCTCTACTTTGGACACTCATATTATTAGATGTCAACACAATCTCGTTGAACCATGAGAAGAGCGCGCTGCACTGAACCTTCATCTTTCGAATGAGACCTCGCCCAGCCCAAAATCTGCTCATATAAGGACGAATGATGAAAAATCCCAACCCCCTGTTTCAGGCCAGATTGTGTCGGTATACAGCGCGCTGCATTACCCGTGTCTACCCCCTTAAGGACATCTTGAAAAATAACAAAAGTTGTAAAAGCGTTTTGCCCTGGAAACGCATTCGAACCCCGACGTCCAAACTGAACAGACGTATTTCTGTAACTCTTAATATTCGTCCATTGCGTTCAAATCTTTCATTAAGTTTCCCACACAGCACAACGTCCGGCAAAGTCCCTGGGACGTCTACAGACGTCCCAAGGACGTCTGTAGACGTCTGTAGACGTCCCAGGGACTTTGCCGGACGTTGTGCTGTGTGGGTTAATAAAGTTACCAGTTTTTCTGTTTCTATCGTTTTATTTCTTTATTCTCTTTTTTCATATTATAATTATCTCTCAAAATCCGCGTCCAAGGAGCAGAGTGCCTTAGAACTCCACGGACATTGTTCCCAGCCGAATTCCCTACTAAGGACCCCAGGAAACCAGGCGGCTACCCAACAATCGGCATAACGTGTATCGTCACTGATTGGTTGCTGGGATTTGGAGCAAAAGTGGAAGTAGACCGAGAGAGAAACTGTAAAAAAGAAAGAGACAGAAATATTGATAAAAAGAGACAGAAATACCGGTAGAAAGAGAAAGAGTGAATGCTAAGGTTATCTTTATTTCCGGTTTTGCTCCAAATTATGACAAATGGCGGCGGTTATACCAATCACTGTCTAGAGGATCACTAATTCTCCACTGTTGTGACTCCCGTCTAGCGGCATGTAGTATAAACTTTAGTAGCGCGAAGTTCGAATCGAATCACACGAATGTAATAGGAAAGGGAGACACGCGCCTGAATTCCTCACGAGAAGACTACTTTTCCCATGATGTAAGGACATCCTTACTACGGTTGTGTTCCAATTCACGCATACTGCGCATGAAATTGGTGGCATCGTACGATTCCCTAGAATTTCTCTCACTTGCCACCAATACGATGCCACTTCCAGTGTAGCGAGCGGTGCAGCTATCGCAGAAATTCAAAGGAGAAGCAGTCACTGCACCGCTCGCTGCACCGGAAGTGGCATCGTATTGGTGGTAAGTGAGAGAAATTCTACGGAAACGTACGATGCCACCAATACGGTGCCACCAATTTCATGCACAGTACCCTATGCGTGAATTGGAACACAGCCTACATCATGACTTTTCGCAGACGGCCACGTAACAGGTGTGACACGAAACTGGTAAGGGGGCTCGCCCGAGCATGTGACAAAATTACATTGCGTGATAGGTCTATTCTATACCTCGTCTGTGGTTCTACCTTATAAATATTTAAAATAATATCTATTTTATTTGCATTCAAATAAGATCATTTAGTGTATTTTGTAAAACATGATGTACGATTATTTTCATCCAGAAGTACAGAATTTATAGAAGACATGTTAATACAAATATTAAATTTATATTATAAATGTATTATACATATAAAACAGAAATAACACAACAAATATAATACAAAAACAACACAGCAAATATGAATACAGATTAGAAATACAAAAAATGAACAGAAATGTAGATAACAATATGGCGTGCTGTGTTTTGCAAACTAATATAAAGATGGTCCTGTGATTAATACTTGGTACATAATTAAGTGATGTATAATTCGTTTACAGCTGGTGACTCGACTCCAATGAACTTTAGAATCTAAATTGTGACATCTCCCTGTTTAGAACTAAATGACTTAGCAGGTCTTCTAACTTTAGTGGTTTAAAAAGATCGAATTGTTCTTTTTTGTGTGCTCCGAATGTATGGGTTATGTAGAATATGTATGTAAAATTGAATTGATAGAATCTGTCAAATTTACAAAGTTATAATACTTGGAATAAGACAACATATAACCTGGTTTATTACATAGACACCATTAAATATTGGTATTTGGCTACAAAAAGTACTAAAATCTTGTTAAACAATGAACAATAATATGGGTAAAGTTTAATGATAGTGTGGCTTATACTGTCACCAAAACGAATTCACAAAGATGACTTATTTTTCTAAATGTTCGTGTAATAAGAATTGTTTATGACAGTGTCATAGCGAATTCGATATCTTGCACTGACTCTGTGTTCGTGCCAGAAAATGACTTGGATTGATTGATTCTGATAGAAACGAAGAAGTTCTATAAGCATCAACCAATCCAAGTCATTTCCTGGCTCGAGCACAGAGTCAGTGCAAGATACCGAATTCGCCCATCATACTAATATTAATGAAACATTTACCAATGCTTAAAGTGTTAATTTGTTTTTTTGCTGCTAAACCGCTTCCCAGCGATTTTTTATCAGTATCTTTTTCTTATCACTCTTATCACGGTATACAGATACCCTTATCAAAATTCCAGACAGACCAAAGAAATACGTGAAACAATACACACGGATCTTTCAGCCATCACTTTTGTCGTTTCCAGCTCTTGCCATAATGGACAACAATCTGATACCTGACTTGTCCTTTCAATTACCAAAGGACGTGAAACCCTTGCATTACGATGTCTATTTGCACCCAGATCTCGAGAAGGGCACCTATCAAGGTAAAGTGATGATTCTGATTGATGTTCTCAAAAGAAGGAATTACATAGCACTTCATCAAAAGGACATAAACATCACGTCCACCACACTGAAGACCTACGATCGCGAAGAGAACTACGAATTCCAGATTCTGAACACTATACCAATACCAAAGTATGAAATGTTGGTAGTGTCAACGACGCATGAACTTCATTCGGGTCTATATCACTTGAGCTTCGAATTCAATGGTGCGTTGCAACCTGACAAAATTGTTGGTTTTTACTCAAGCAAATACAAGGACTCACAGAATAGAACTAAGTAAGTATTTGTTCTTGTCAGAGGAATTTATAACAATTGTTCTTTGACTTTTTCTTACACGGTTTTCTTACAAAATCTTGCATGTAATTAATACACATAGATTACGCTATTCAAAATTTTGTGAGGAAACCGAGTTTAATGATTTGCTTTTTCGATATCCTCTATGTGGGCGAATGCGTAAAAACGAAACCGATCTAACATCCCGCACCTGAAAATTCATAAAATTATGAGACTGTGAATATGTAGGGGATTTCTTCCTGATTACGACGCAGTTTTTGTTTGCTACCCAAATGCACTCTAAGAGGGTGAAATTAACCCCTGAAAATTTGGCTATTTTCCGATTTTGTGTTATAACTCGCGAACTGTAAGAAATAGAAAGAAAGTTTCAAGAGAACAGTTACTTCTTTTAATTAAGACTGTCATATAGTGTTTTAAAGTTTTCACAGTTCGTGAGTAATAAAACAAAATAGAATAATAGCCGGATTCTCAGGGATTAATTTCACCCCCTTAGAGTGAATTTGAGCAGCAAACAAAAATCGCATTGTAATGAGGAGGAAATCCCCTACATATTCATAAAGTTTCAGAATTTTTAACATTTCCCGGTTCGGGATCTTCCCTTGTAAGTAACTAATCATATAATTAAAAATTAGCCCAAATGTATACATATGTCTGAAATTACTATATAAATTCAAGTGGAGCTATCACTGCAATTTAATTACAGTTTCGTATTTACGTACGAGCATAAATCGAGGGACTAAAAAAGGCAAAACTTTCAATTCGATTTTCTTACAAATTATAGAGAAGGTATACTGCATCTTATGCATTTAATGTTGTTATTATTCATGTTGTGCACTACCTGTGGTAATGGTATAGATAGAGGGCAACCTCACGGATTTTGACGTCCTTGAAATATGTTGTCAAGGACGTCATTCTGAACAACTTTTTCCTTTAAACTTTTTGGCGGTTGACCTTAGTTTCTGAAATAATTGCAAAAATCTTTGGTATTTATTTAGAAGCTTTCCACCCTCACCGATTTCAATGATTTTTGGATTTGTTATCAAGGGCAAGATTCTGAACAATTTTTTCCTATATATGTTACCGTCGCACGGCAGTAGTTTCCAAGATATTCGCACAGAATATCGCCGAACGCTGTGCTGCTACGAACACGTACGTATAGGTAGAATACAATGTCGACCTTTCGGTTGATTTATTCCGACACAACGGACACAGCGATCAACTTGAGGTGGTTGGTCATCTGGGGGATGTGTTTATCTCCGTCTCTAGACACCTCTAGATACATATTGGAGAGCACGTAGTAATGTGATTGTAAAAAATTACATTCTTTTTGCAAAAATTTTTTTCTTTTTTTTCAATCACACTCCCACGTGTTTTAATCGTATGTTAAAAATATTTCAACCTGAAATATACGTAAAAATGACTTGAGGGCAGTTTTTATGCTACCGTTTCTATGGTCTAGTATTCCGTCAATTACAGTATTGTTGTAACGTTCCTACACTAAATTAATATTATATATAATTGGTTTTCTAATCTTTCACCTTGAACAATTGTCATACAATTCTCTCGTGTTTTCAAAATTCAGAAGTTAAACAATACTGTAATTGACGGAATACTAGACCATAGAAACGGTAGCATAAAAACTGCTCTGAAGTCATTTTTACGTATATTTCAGGTTGAAATATTTTTAACATACGGTTAAAACATTTGTAAATAAATACAGAACATTGTCATATAGTTAGAAACCGAAAAAATACATAATTACTTAGTGTGAAAGAAATATGACCCTGTGGGACATAGAATTTCCGAGGCTCGAACCTACGTCCAAAAAGTTCGCAGCGGTTTAGCGGTCCGACACTTTACAGCTGCGCCATCGACGCCGTTGAAAATATCTTACACATTTTAGACTGTAATGTCACAGCATGTTTAGTTCGTTTAATTCCTACGCTGTTTGACTGTATGTGAAGACATTGAAGATCGCATAAAAGATTTATTTCATAAAGTATGTACGAAAATTCCATCTATAAGTTACTCTGACACGGAAAAAACGACGAAAAAATCGGTTTTTAATTTTTTTAACTGCGGCGCACCAAATTGAAAAATCTGAAAAAAAATTCAGGACAATAGTAACAATGATACGTACTTACAGTAAAAATATAATTATAGTATCAAGACTGCTTCGATACAAAACCGGCATTTTTCAGCATTTTCTGGCGTTTTTTATTTTTCACAGCTTGGTTTTTCAATTTAAAAATCTGACAGGATTCCCTAATATGTGCACCGATAACAGACATGCCTCTGAATTTTTTCAAAATTTTTCATCCGCTGGTATAGGAGAAATTCGACAAAAACCTGATTTTCTATTTTTACCCTTTACTACCCCTCGGGTCGAGATACAAAGTTGAAACTTGGCAGAAATCATTCTTTTTTTATAAGCTTTCGAATGACCCATCGTGATTTGAATTCGGTTTAGGGGCACATTTGACCACCTTATCCGGCTATACCTTTTACCACTTTTTTTACATCAACGTATTCTGCGCGTTGAAAAGGGATAATGTTTGAAAGAAGCCATATGACTCAAAAGAACGCTTTGGTCAGAAAAATTGTTAAAGATTTCGGAACGATTTGATTGTGTAGAGTTACACGTATTATGTAGGCACGGGTCTACCACTACTCTGCTGCTTGGTACGAGACACATCATAAGATTACCATAATTGATTAATCATTTTTTAATTAGTTATTATAGGAAATGTTCAAAATGATAAATGAAAGTGTATCTCTGTACACAGAGTATCCCGGGTATACAGTTGAAAAAAATTGAAAAAGTTGAAAAAGTTGAAAAAGTTATATAAGTCCATATCTGCAAATAATTTATTAGGGAATTATAAGATAGCAGTGATTCGTTACATCGTAAGCGAAGTTGTACAATGCTTCCCCGTTGTATGAGTCTGCAGAGTTGTTGATTAATAAAGAAATGAAGAAATTTGTTTGCCTTTTAAAAATGCTGTATTAATTTGACATCGGGACACCCTGTATGTAAATTCTTACCGCTATTATAACTTTCATTCCTACCGCTTATAGCGCTGCACTCTTATTTCATGCTTAGCCGTTAACGTTGGATGCGACACGGAAATGGTAATGGGGCTCTAAAGCCCCAAAATCGAGTGACACGGAAGACAAAGGAGTGAAAGGTCTATTCTATACCTGGTCTGTGACCTGGCCGATTCGGCAGGTCGGTATTACAGCAGGTTTTTTCTGCACAGAAATGGTAATACCGATAGATCGACGAATGCCCGGTAAACGCGAGAGGGAGCTGTTTGCTATTTCCGTATTCTATTCTGAATAAGGAATGAAATTCTCAGCTGTTGCGTTGTACTTATAAAAATTTAAACGGAAAGTCGGCTGGTACTGCAAACGTAGAAACTTCATTGTACATTTTAATTACTTGAAATGTGCTTGTGTTACAATATTCTACGTTAGCAGTAAGGAATTATAAGTGAAAAGGGAAAATAGATGAGGGGATATCCCCAGAAAATGAAGTTTGTTAGGTTAGACATTTTTTTACTAGCAAAGCACCGAAACAAAACATGAAATACACTTATTACACGTCCTATGCAGAAAGCAGTTATGAACAAACATTATATATAAAATTGTGTTGGATGTTGAATTGGACTAGTGAACTTGCGTAGGCTGGATGCGCGTGATTATTATATGGTCGGCTCCTCAAAATGACAGAAAACATAACCTAAATATATGCTATATGACAACAAATGTTTAGTGGCTATTTCGTTCTTTTATGAAACATTTGTAAACTTTTTATCATCCTTTCAAAACATTATTATTACGCCACAACAATATCTTTAGGAAATCGGGTATAGCATATAGGTTATATTTTCTGTCACTTCGAGGAGCCGACCACATAATAATCACGCGCATCCAGCGTGCGCATTTTCAGTAGTGGATTTCATGAACGAATTCTGAACTGGATGTATTATGAAACACAATGTTTACGGGGTTTATTACTATTTTGTTTGTAAAAGATGCTTCATTTTTTTTAATGTTCCTGTCCATATAACCGTTGGCCATTAACAAATAATATAAAAAAAAAGTACTAAAAAATATTGGGAAACACCGAAGTTATGAAATTTTTTCCGCGAATCCTATGTTACGTGCCCCACTGTTGGGCGTTACCATCGCAGGCCACCCCGATGCAAAGGATAGAATAATGATTACACGGGAGTACACACGACTGAACTATATTGTTACATAGAGCAATATCGGTTACAAAACAGTTTGGTACAAGACAGTCTTCTGGTCGTCGTCCAGATCGTCCTTTCGAAGGGGGCCGACCTTCTTCTGTCTTCAGCACCAACAAGTTATGCACGGATCTATACCCGGTGCTCGCAACACTGTTCTCCCCTCTGGAAGAGCGGACGTCTCGGCCGCATTGAATCCTCTTCGGAATCTTCGTACCCCTGCCTGAAGAAGTGGTAGTGCAGCCCCGTGGCTTCTTCAGACATCCGCCTCGGCATTTACTTTCTCGCTCAGGGGAACACCACGGAAAAACCCTGAGCAAGGCGTGGGTACAACGGGACTTCTCGATTTGCCACGACGAAACGCTCCAACTTCTGGTCCCGCGATGTCTCTGGAACTCTGCAGCTCCTTGTCCCACGACGTCGCTGGGACCCTGCGGCTCTTGGTTCCACGATGAAATCCACGGGGAGCTCCGGGCGCGTTCCTCTTCCGTGTGTCCCACGACGAAATCCACGGAGAGCTCCGGGTCCAGCAGTCAGGCACGGGTACCGCGGGGCTTCTAATTCTCCCTCGACGAAACGCCCCTGGTCCTTGGCCCGCGACGTCCCTGGAACTCCATTCTGGAACGTCCCACGTTAACTCCAACGCTCCAACGCTGCATTCTCCTTCGTGCAGCCTCCGTGAAATTTCCGGAACTCCGTGTAAACTCTAGCGCTGCCTCGTTTGCAGGCAGCCTCCTCCAGAAGGACATCCGACGACGTCTCCACTGCTTCGACGACGTTCCCTCCTCCTCGTCGAATCCTTGGTCGCGGTCAACCCTCTCCTCCAGGGACTCGTCCTTGATGTCCTTCCGGTGGCCGTACGAGCTTGACACTTCAATCCCTTCACGGCTCCGGATTCCATGCAAAAGAGACGGAGAAGCATTAACATTTACTTTCATTTGAGAGAATCCGTTGGAACTGAAAGAACCGGGAAGACGGAAAGGTGAGGCGGAACCGATAACAGGGGATCACAGCTCATGAGCATGTTATCGGCCCGTTCCCCGATCAATCTGCCCAGCACCCCAGCTCGTCTGCATTGTCTTTCTTCTGGACTTCTTGTCCTCTTCTCCCTCTCTCAGGCCTTGGCTTTCAGATGGCCCCATTCCTCTTCGTGGCTTCTGGTGCTGACCCAGGGGACCGTCCTGTGCGTCCTGCTAACGCTCCCGTCTCTGCGACATCTCCTTCAGCCGATCCAAGCAGCCGCACCGCTTGTCCGACTGGTGGTTGGAGATGCCATTTCCCGGCTGTTGTCCACCCTGTCGACGCGGACCTTTTGGTTTGCACAAACCGGAGAGGAGCCAAAATCCACGCCAACAGGGCTAGAGAAACGGTTCCACGTACGTCTGCGCTTCACTGCGGATTGCTACTCACGGACTGCACAGACGGGGAATTCGGGAACGCGTATCCAGGCCGCTGTGGCAGCCGCTCAGGACATCGATTACGTCATTCTGACAGTACCCGTAGATCCTTTTCGTCATACAGGATACGTTCACGGCCATCAGTATGTCCTCCAGTTGATTATACCTGCCGCCCGTCATCATTGTTCCGGCAACAGCGGCGCGGTTGATATCCATAGTGGCATCACTCTTCCGAAGACAGGATATACGCTCTGTGTATTTGCACATTTTGCACTCTACATGATACACATTTTCTAATCCATTCCGTTCACATCTAACTATTTCAAAATGTTCGATGCCACAGCCAGTAGTCGAATGTTTTCCAAGATTTTTTATTTGCTCGAAAACATGCGGAAAATCAACGAAGTCGATCCCTTTTGAAATTGGGTTTTCCGGCTGTTCTGGCTTTGCAGTCTCCACCACCCAGTAATAGGCAGCACTTCCAACATCTTCATCCCTTTCTTCGTTGATGTATGTGTCGAAATCTATTTCTTGTGCAATTTCTTCTTCGTGCAACTCGAAATGCGCTTCTTCTACAATTTCCTCTTCGTCCGTATTGAAATGTATTTATTCTTCAATATCTTCTGCGCCCGTATCGAAATGTACTTCTTCCACAATTGCATCGATAATTGGAAAATCTTCCAAATTTCCTACGTCGCAGCAGAAGTGCTTGGAAGTGCTTCGTATAAGGTACCTGCACGAGTACCTGCTTCTGCCACGTTACCTTGATTTACCGTGAGGCACACTGCGTTCTTCAATTGTTGCCTGCACGTAAAGAGTCAATAATAAGTAACACGTGGCACATACATAGAAATAAGAAAAACATACAGTAGAAAAGAAAAGCAGGCATAGTAAAAGAAGATATACAGTAAAGTCTCGATGTAAGCGAAATCCTCGGGACGAAGCAAGTTTAAATACCCGCATACATGTGAGATAATACTAACGCAATCAATGTTTAAAATTAAAACTTTTGTATTTTTGGTTCCATTTTCATGAAACTTTTACCAATATGTTTGTTAGAATCACCTGATTAAAATGATACCGAACACGACATAAATCGGACAACTTTTACTTATCGTGGATACGAATCATTTATATTTATATAATTGTCCAAACTGTAGGAATTTTTAATTAATAAGTTTATTTAAGAAAATATATAAAGAAGAATGAATGAATATAAATGTGTGAATATCACTGATTCGTACAGTTAGCTTTATAAGGCACAATATCACTCGATTAGGGTCACTCGTAGCACACCGTGTCCGCTGTCTTTTATCTTTGCTCGCACATTTTCGACTGCCCGATCCGCACCGGTTCGCAACCGTTTGCCTTAGTTGGCGCGCGTGTCGATTTTCGGTCCGAACGCGCGACTTTCGACCTTACTCTAAACACACTCATTCCTACAAAACCATATCGTATTTGGTGTCATTTTAATCAGAAAATCCTCACAAATATGTTGGTAAAAAAATTATAAAAATGAACCAAAAATAAAATACTTTTAATTGTGAACCTCGTTTGCATCGGTGCTGTTTCTCACCGATTTTCGATTTCGGATCGGGTTATTCGATCGGCCCAGGAGCCATATTACACGCTTCACTGATTCCACGGGGGACCACTCCAACCAGGGGTGACAGAAATTAACACTAATGTTATATAGTCACAATTTTGAACTCTAATCGAGATTTTACTGTAGGTCCTACATTTTTAGAATTTTGTCGACAGTCTCGAACGTAGAAGAAGAGGACGAGTGGAAAAAAGGACACATGTAGAGCTCATCACGGCACACATTTTTTCTCTTTGCAGTTTTTCTATCGAATCATTAGTATTCGAGATAAAATTTATAAACAAATAAATTTCTTCGACCAAAGCCAATATCTTTTTAAACATAAATTGCGATAACTTGAGTAAATAAAACCCTTATGTTAAAAAATATAATAATACTTAATTAAAAAGTAATACTGGACATAAACCATGTTTTTCGATGTTCGCCGTTAAAAACTATCGAGGTAATTTTGAGGTACATCTAACTTGCAGCGACAAAGTTTTTCCTATACAAGGAAGATTTTCATCAATTTTCACACAGATTAATAAATAATTGTAAAATATATGACGATATATATAATTCTCGTGCGGCGCCAACTGTCAACGCGAGTGCTAAAACTGCTAAATAGCGTATTATACGCGGCTGTTGACGGTTGGGGGCGCGCGAGATTTATATATATCGTCGTATCTTCTACAATTATTTATTAATCAGTGGGAAAATTGGTACAAATCTCCTTTGTATATTACGGAAAAACTTTGTCGCTTCAAGTTACATGTACCTTAAAATTGCCTCGATACTCTTTAACGACGAACGTTGAAAAACATGGGTTATGTCCAGTATTACTTTTTAATTAAATATTATTATATTTTTAAACATAAGGGTTTTGTGCATACAGTTTACGGCTTCGCTAGAGTTTTCTGAGTTTTATGTTTCAAGTCTCATAACGATCCGTTAATATTTACTCAAGTTATCGCAATTTATGTTAATAAAGATATTGACATTGGTCGAAGAAAATTTTTTTCTTTATAATTTTTATCTCGAATACTAACGATTCGGTAAAAAAAAAAACTGTAAATAGAAAAAATGAGTGCCGCGATGAGCTCTACAACACTACATTTTTTAAAATTCAGTTTAACAAAATTTAATTTTCCAATTTTTCTTAGCGTTTGGACAATACTTTTTCGCATTTTCGAGTGGTAGTCCTTTATATTGCATCCGAGCCCTCATTATTCAACCATATGGTATACTATAACTTTCAAGGCTACACAAGATTAGAAATGAAAGATATAAATAGTTCCATATTATAGCACGCACGGCTCAGCCAGTCGAGCCGGTGCTGGGCAACGCAGCGTCACGTTCAATTAATTTTCATGCCACCAATTTTAAAGTGTTCGCGTTTCTGAAAACGAGTCCGTAAAGAGCACAAGTAGGGCTATATCCTCATTTTTTTCAAATGTGTAAATAGTGCCCTGCTAGTATAAAATTGCATTTGTTTAAAACAATTGTAGCATAAATGGCCTAAATTTTTTTTTAAATGACATCATTTTTATCAAGTACTTTTATTTCCCCAGTGTAAGCACCCAAAAGCTCATTCTTATCTGTCTCTTAGTGCAACAGTTATAATTTAATGAAAGAAAGTAATTTGCACAATTTTGAAATTTTTTAAAAATCAGTAAATATATAAAGCACTTGTGTTTAAGTCAAAATTGACCACTTCACTTTATTTAAATGAATAGCGTCTAACGTGAGCACAACGGTTTGAACTAGGCCGAGATAAATTCGTGAGAATAGAACACGCGGTCACGCGATGCGCGATGAGCACACGTGTTGCACACGACGAGAGAGGAGCCGAGAAAAAATGCCTAAATCACTCGCGTGTTTAGAAAAGTGAAAAGGTAAGCACAAAGATGTATTAGGCGTGAGCCGAGCACTGAAAAGTACTGATTGAAAAGACTTTATACGTTGCGCAATGAACGAATCAAAAACACGTTAATGGGACAAGCGGTATGAAGCAAGAGTGAACAAAGGGCACGCCGAAAACCGTTGAGCGTCTTCTCGAACAATCCTCGAGAATCGATCAGGAAAGTACGCATTGTGATTGGGCCGCTCGTTTCACGTGGCGACCGGTGATTGGCTGAGCAAACGATAGCGAGAATCGATCGCCGCATCGATCGTCGATCAGCGGCGTATTCCGCGGCCCGGTAGGTGCTGCGATGAGCAGGCGTGCGGCGGAGCAGGGAACTAATGGAATCTCAAACATACCTTGTGTTTGAGACTGCATTTTGATTGCAATTCAATGGTACAACGATACATACTTGTAAAAACACGTTTATAATTTGGTTATAACTTGACGGTAAACTGTCAAAATTTGGAGGAGATTGCATAGTGAAGATAAAGATTGACGAACGAAACACGAGTTAGTTTCTGTTGGCTGAAGGTGTGCGTGTAACGCGTGTATACGTATTATGTGGATGAAAATTTGGCTTGGAGAAGAAGAAGAAAAATCTAAAATCTACCGTTTTCGACTGATCCATGAGACGATATTATGATATCTCTGTCATGCGTGGACCGATTTTATTGAAATTGGTCTTGTTCGAAAGCCGATATGCGGTTTACATAAGACAAATTCCTTTAAATTTACAAAATTTTGCCGGCGTGATGAGATATTAATGTATAAATGTCAGAATTAGGTTAGAATGGCTCCGTGACGAGTAAAGGTACACGGTAGCGACATCGACATACATATACAGGGTGTTTTTCATGTAGATTTTCGTATTAACGCTTATTGCTTATATTATTTTCTCATATCAATGCTTATTGCAGACATTATTTCTTTGTTAATGCTTATTGCTTTATACTATTATCATTTGCTTATTGCATTATATATTAAGTGATGAAATCCCCCCCCAAAAGAACAAGACTCATGTATGAAAGAAGCTAATTCCCTTTAATTCACTAAAAAAGTTCACCAGCAAAGATTGTAAAATCATCTTTGCTAATTCCAATTGTACCTTTAATTCACGAAAACATTAAAAAAATAAATCAATTTTGCTAATTCCAATTGTATTCTCGTTCTCCGCTCGAACACTGATTCCTCTGTCACTTTTTATACTTGACATTCCTTTATTGGCCACAAATCAATTCAGAGCTTAGATTTTCTGCTTCGGTTTTAAGGAATTAGCGGGCGAGAGGCCTGTAGTTGACACAAAAACTTTTATAATATTGACATCTTCTGTTAAAAATGACGTATGAAGATCGTTTTACGATGGAAGATAATAAAAATTTGGTAGAGACTAATTAAAACGAATCAAAGTCGGTAATAGATTAATAGCACATTCGGCAACCTGCACTAGTGTGCACTGAATGCGAACTTTTTCGCTTCCATTTGGCGAAAATTCGCACCCAGTGCGCACCATTGCAACCGTCCGAATACGCTGTAGGAGAGATGCGGAGAATCCGAATTATTTTATTTTAAGTCGATTTCATTGTTTCTTCTTATACAACGCCCACTAATTCCTTAAATACCCAATTAGCAATAATCAATAAATATAACCCATAACCACAAATCCAAACAACTTGAAATCTCTCTCTCTCGCGGTTTCTGATAATGTGTTGTCAATTTACCTTATTTGACAAGTTTCTAGAAACTTGCACGTAAGAAAATGCTTCTCTGTCGAACCTTCTCCGGACAAGTTCCAAGTACCCAAAATAATTTGGGTTCTATACCCAGACAGCACACGACGTCTTCAAGACGTCCATTTTACGTCTGTTTTACATCTAAACGTCTGAATGTCCTGATTCGTGACAAAGATGTCTTTAAGATGTCATACGGACGTGTTAAAGACGTCTTTAAGATGTCTTTAAGACATCCACAAGACGTCTTCAAAACGTCTTTAAGATGTCTTTAAGACATCCACAAGACGTCTTCAAAACGTCTTTAACACGACCATAAGGCATCTTAAAGATGTCTGTCAAAAGACCTCTTAAGGCTGCCGTCTCACCGGGCGTTAAATGTGTGCGTACACTCACACAAGCTAGGAAAAACGTGTACGTATACGCGATGTAGTAAACAATCCGTTTCAACCAACTTACGTCGTGGAATCGGCAAGAAGTAAGTTTTTGCGGGTACAGTTGCCTACAGTAGACATCTGTGCAGGGTGGTCTGGTGCATTTGAACGCTAATAACCACCGTACGTTGAGATAATAATGAATTTCTAAATCAAAAACTGACAGAATGCAACTTCAAGGCTTCTCCGTTGGTGGCGTTAATGGTGTATTACAACCACGTAGCACCAGCGTGACGTATAAGCAGGGCCGACGCGATGTTAGTTGGCGCCCTTATGCAAGAAAATTTTTGGTGCCCCCAAATTTATGCACCTGTTTTCTATTTAATATGCTTTGTCTTTACGGGGTGTAAATTTCGTTCATGTGGGGGTTAGATTCCTATATTATTGAGCGCACGATACAGTTTTTTAGCGTCCCATTCGGCTGGCGCCCTTTACGGCGCATAACTTGCATAATGATTCCGCCGATCCTGCCTATACGCGATGTAGTAAACAAACCGTTTCAACCGTCTTTCGTCCTGGAATCGCCACAAAGAAAGTTTTTGCGGGTGTAGTTGTCTCCAGTAGACATCAGTGCAGGGTGGTCTGGTGCGTTTGAACGCTAATAAGCACTGTACGTTGAAATAATAATGAATTTATGAATCGTGTACTCAGGACAGCCCGAAAAATGACAGAATGAAGCTTCAAGGCTTCTCCGTCACCGGCGCTGATGGTATATTCGTGCCTTGTACCATCAAAACCGGTGGAAGTCCAATCTAGCCGATAAATGTAGGAAAGACATAGTTGCCAAGACGTATCGAGAGTCGAATTGCGCTGTTGCCGCATTTCCCTTATCAATATTTTGCCATCAAGGAGGCTTGAATGAATCACGGCGAAGCGATTGGAGAACAGAGATGGGCAAAGATAATATCTGGATAAACTCAAATAAAAGATACTACAGTATTGTCTCATTACGGGCTCGGTTTGGTGTACACGATGTGGAATTTTCGCTATTCCCACCACTTCTATCTCACTCTTGTTCGACGATGGCGAGAGCGAAATGGAACGAGAGCGAGCGAGAGCCACTGAAAGCGAGCGAGGACGGTACGAGATAGACGACGGGATGATGTTTTGTCTCGCTCCGTCTCTCGGGCGCCGTGACACTCCGTCCTTTGCGTTCGCGGCCGTCGGGCAGGCAAAGCGTTCCATCTCGTTCCCGCCTTCGGCCAAATAGAAGAGAGAAACAATCAGTGGGAATTAGACTCTGTTCACGATACGGGCTCAACGTCGGTCGCGACCAGCAAGGTCTTGGGCTGGTCGCACAGTGTTCGATGGGTATAGGGAAATGGACAAAAATTGATAACTTCCCACTAGAGTAAAATTTTTGAAAATAAATTTCATATTTATTTATAAAAGGACTGTTTTTATACATCTTTGATGTTATAATTTTTTTCAAATTTTTTTTGCAATACATGTAAGGTAAATGCGTGTAATAAGGCCCATCAGGTAATATTGCTTTTATTATATATTATGCAAAATATATGTAATGTGTTGTGTTAAGGGCAACAACTCCATTTGGGGCAAACTTGGGTAGCTAAATAAAACATGAAATTTCTAGCCACTGCAAAAGAATTTAATAAACGTTACTTACTCATATTTAAGCCAAACAATACTTTCAAAATGTACGTATATATGTATAGCACTATATTAACTTAGAAAACTCGGTGAAACGCTGTGTGTTGGCTGTGACTGCTCTTCCAGAACTGAAGAAAGTATCCATGATGAACAAATGCCAATACATTGTAAAGACAAAGTTTGAGAACAGATGAATGTGTTGACTAAACGTCCGGAATGTACGAGTAGCCCTACGCAGCGGGCGCAGCACGGGCCCGAATGGCCGGCGTAGCACGGGCATGAGCGGCGAACGTCTTAATAATGATTTTTACTTTTTTCTGTTTCGGGCAAATTTGGGCAGTTGAAATTGACGGGAATATAAAGCTTAATGTCCCCTAAAGTTTTATAAAAAAAATCACGGAGGTACTTTTTGGTACTTTTTTTAAAAGTCTCCTTGAAGTTGATAAACACTTAACATAAAATATTCGTACAAATTGTTAGGATAGTAAAAAACTGACTTGGCAGTTTTGAAGGTATGACAGTATTAAACACAACTTTTACAAATCAAATGAAAAGCATAAACAATCCGCCTATGGAACGTGTTTGAAAAAATGCACCGAGATTTGGAATAAATTTCTAGCGCCATTTTTTACAACAAATTGGTAAATTGAGCAAAAGTTGTGGGTAGCATTAAAAACTACGTTTCTTTATTAACATTTTAAGATACAAGAATTTGTGCATCGAACACTTCGGATTTTTGACTTTTGTACATTACGTCGAACACTGTGGGTCGGCGGCAACTTGTAATCTTGGTTGGAGAGGCATACAGTGTTGATAAAATGTAAAACGCGCTGTTTTCAGTATTTAGTAACATACTGCTAAGATATTCCAGATTAAAATGAGTTCAAACACGGTATAAATCGGATTATTTCTAGAACTGCACTTGATAATTAAATATATATGTTACATTTCTAATCTAAAAATGCTAAAAATAATCCGATTTATACTCTGTTTAAATTCATTTTCATCTGGAAAATCTCAGCAGTATGTTAAACGTTCATGCCGATACGATAGCTAATGTGGAAATTTTACATTCTATCAAAACAAACAACATAAACAGTCATTTTAATATATTTTTTATGAGTAATTATAAATATTGTTCCCCCACGGCTATATCCTCCCCGTCGTCTTGGGGATTTTGTTCAAATTGAAATATGTTAGAGTCCATGTGAAAATAAGGAGGATGTAAATAATCATTTTGCCAAATTCCAATGGTAATTTTCAAAAAATCGATGAAAGTTGTGTACTTTGAGGGTCTGTATTTATAAAACAATTTTGAATGTAACAAAATATGACAACTTGAACACCTCTTATTTTCACATGCACTATGTAAACGTGTTTCAATTTGACAAAATCTCAGACATTGAGTGTTCAAAGCGTAAAACAAATGCAAAACTGTGGATTTGCTTGGCCGAGGGTTGAGCCCGGCCAAGTGCTATGACCGAGAGGCGAGCACCGAACACAACGGACGATCGTTATGTGTTATTCGCGAATAAATTTTGGGGATTTATACGAATATATTCGAATGAAAATTTAGTCGAATAATGCCCAACTCTGGCTGCCAGCGTAGAAATACACACATCAGAATAGGTGTGCGTTCGCTCCGAAAAAATTCAGGAGCTTTATTGGTCAGAACATTGAACCTTTCTCGATAGCTTCATTTCGTATTGGTGTACGCATAGTTTCGTAACGCATACAACCAGGGATCGGCGGGATCCAGCCACCACTGATGCAGGGGGACACACCTAGAGGAGGGGTGGTTATGTGTGCGTGAAGGACGCACCGCAGTTCCGCACACATAACCACCGCTCCTGTAGGTGTTCCCCCTCCATCAGCGGTAGCTAAAACCCGCCGATCCCTGCCTAGACGCAGCTCTCGTGTAGTATTCCTCCAAGTATTCTCAATGGAAGGAGCTGTGGCAACAGCGCGGCAGAGACAGAAAGAACAGAAAATGTGGCAACTATGCGTCAAAAATTCGTCTACATAGAGTACCTGGAGATGTCACCTCTGTACAACTTCTTTTTACCGACCGCATTAGTTTCATTAGGGTCCGTCTGTTTACTGGGGACGCTTCGATCCTTTGTTTACTTATTCGGACCATAACAAAATTGAGACGGCACCCATAAAGACGTCCGTAAAAAGCCATCTTAAAGACGTCCGAAAAAAAGCAATCTTAAAACAGGACCGGCGCAAGGATTTGCAAATTATTGCACCATTTGCATGGAATATTAAACATACAGCAACGCAATTATTGTATATTTGTTTCGGCAATTTTTCTTCCATACAATTATATGACAGTGTGTGAAATAAGTCTAGAGGTCGAATGATGATATATTAGTCTAGGTTGTAGAGCAGCATTTATGTTGAACCTCGCCTATTCACATTTACTGTTATATCGTAATTGTCATGGTCCAATAAAGACATTTAATAATAATATTCTGTAGAATATTTCGTCGTAATGTGCGGTTTATATAAACAATTAATACTATAGATATACATAGAATTTGAAACTGTTTGTAATGAAGCATGTTGGGTAGGTGCGAAGAACGGTTGCTTCGTAAACGGAAAGTCCTATGTTCGATTCCTCTCGTCACCGTCAATTTTTTTTCCGAACCTGCACCTGATAAAGACGTCTTAAACACGTCTGAGAAAAGATATCTTAAAGATGTCTGTAAAATGCTTTTAAGACGTCTTGATTCGTGACGTAAGACGTGCAGAAGACCTGTATAAGACGTGAAAACGATGTTCACGGACGTCTCAAAGACGTCTAGAACAGGCATGGAACTAAAGTGAACGCAGCGGCCGTTTTTCGGAGGCAACGCCTCCTTTCTCCCGCCGCGCGTCTTGGCCCCCGCGGCGGGCCTAGGAGCTTCGAGAGTACCATGTGAACCGCGCGTGGCGCATTGGGGCGACACCCGTGTCAATAGATTTCCGCATCACCCATAGGGTACTATTATCGATGCGTTTTTTCTTGTCAGTGGTATCCCCTGTAGGCCTATTCCACTGTGTCACGCGATAAAAATGGATAGGAAAAATACGTTTTACTATCAAAATTTTAAATACGTTTGGGAAAACTTAATTTTCGCACACGTTTAGACGTGCTGGGTATATCTAAAATATCAACGGGGAAGCTGGTCCACGTTGTACGTATTAAAGCTAGGTGACATTTACTAGAGACCCGAACGCAGCGACTTTTTGCATTTTTCGTCAACTGCGCAACCGCATTTTCAGCAAAACCATTCCTGATTGGTTGGAATAAATTCTTGTAGGAAATGGAATTGGGAAGAGGTAATGCTCAATATCCCCGGCGTCCCTACCAACGCCGTAGTATTTAAACAACAAGAGGAAATGACCGCGAGCCTGATTAACGAAACTAGGAACATTATTAGCCTCGTCGTGCCACAGCCTCGTGCACGAACAAAGGAATCACAGAAATCGCTGAGTCGACTCCACGACTCGACAGAACTAGCGCCAGCGACAGAGTAGCGCGAGTCCGCACAGGACTTCTCGCACGCAGTCGGCGATCCCCACTCCTGCACAGTCCGCTAGGAGGGGGTAGCCCGATCCCCACATTCTGCTTTCAAACGGTGACATCTACTGGTGTCAATTCTAGAAGTAAAACGAGAATGGCGACATCTACTGGCGTCAAGTGTAGAAGTAAAACGTGACGTCACGAAACGTCTGACTGAAAAAAGTATCATTTTTTTAAATTTTAAATTATTATTAAATCTGTTATCTTTTAGAAAAACAGCTTGATACATTAAGTTAAACGACAAATGGGTTCGAAAAAAAAATTATTCATTTAATCATGTAAAAACACCGGGACTATGTCATAAAATAAGATAATAAGATAGAGACATGGTCGGAAGGGGTGACAAGGGGGAAGGGGAGACAAGGGGGAAGGGGAATTAGCTTCCAGACGCGACCGTGTCTGTTAATCTTCCATTGCTAATACTCATGTGTCTCATATTCATACATACCTATATTACTATTACTTACCGTTTATATAAATGTTCTGCGTTAATGCCTACTGTCTAACGCATTATTATAAAATCTAACCACCATCACATTAAGGGGGTAGACACGGGTAATGCAGCGCGCTGTATACCGACACAATCTGGCCCGAAACATGGGTTTGGGAAATTACGTTGTTTGTCCTTATATGAGCAGATTTTGAGCTGGGTGAGGTCTCATTCGAAAGACGAAGGTTCAGTGCAGCGCGCTCTGGTCATGGTTCGACGAGATTGTGTTGATATCTAATAATATGAGTGTTGAAAGTAGAGCAAAATTCGACAAAATACACCCGCAAGAATCCAAGTATTTTTAGGTCACTAAAAGAGTTTTGTGACTCAAACGATGACCAGAGCGCGCTGCACTTTCCAACCTTCCTCTTTCGAATGAGACCTCACCCAGCCCAAAATCTGCTCATATAAGGACAAACAACGTAATTTCGTGACTGCATTCCCAAATATGAATTCCGCCATATTGGCGATAATACAGAGCTAGTCACGTGACAAATTTAGTTGAGCTAGTGGATACGAGATGGCGCCTACTCGGGAGGCCTGCCAATGTGGAATCGTAGCAAAACTAAAGCGTTAGCTGGATACACGAGCCAGAGTAAAAGCGTGATACAGTCAATGCATGCATTTTTGGATGATTATAGGTTAGGTTATATGCATTTTAGGCATATAACTACTGGGAACTGTGTACATTTACTAAATTAACGCTTTTATTGTAATACATACATCACTTGAAATCGCTGTCGAATTTATGTTATAATTATATGGCCACATTATTTAAAATAAAAAAAGAGATTGGAACTTTTTACTAATACTGGAAATATTGATTTACTGATATCATATTTTCAGAATGTGGAAGTTACAGCAATTATTTGCAATTATTGCACTTATTATTATTCTTCCGACTATTGTATATAACACATGACAAGGAAAAGTCTCCAAATTGGTCAACAGTTGACTCCCTGATTTTTTTTTGTAATTCTTTATGGTCCTATGCAGAGATGGGCATTATTTAAATAAAATAATATACTTCCGAATGGCCCCAGTGGCCGATCGACACGAGGTTTGAGAGATTGTGTGTGAAACCCTAAATCTAATATTCTATTTAGCTTCGGGATTTATTAGTTTCCTTTGTTTATTCGAAGGACTTTCATCTTGGGCTTCGAATAATTTTGCATCTTTAATTATATCTTTATCCTAAGGTCGTATTCAGATATATTGGTCGATCGATTCGTTTTCGCGAACAGCGATCGAGGAGAAATCAGCCACCACCATCTGACGATCGTGGATTTGTCAGTTGGAGTTACGTGGCCAACCCAAGGGTATGGTGGGGTAACGGGAATGCTACTCGGCTCCGTCTGAACGTAGCCGTGAGGCTGTTATTTATTCTTATTGTTAGCGTAGCAGTTGTGTGCATTATGAAGCTATGCGTAGACCAATACGAGATGAAGCTATCGAGAAAGAATCAATTTTCTGACCAATAAAGCTCCTGAATTTTTTCGGAGCTAAGGCACACCTATTCTGATGTGTGTATTTCTACGCTGACAGCTCGATTTGGCCTATACACACCAGAAGCTTGGCGCTATCCCCACCACTTCTCGCTCACTCTTATTCTGCGAAGGCGAGAGTGAGATGGAACGAGAGCGAGTCAGAAAACGTTGCGAAAACGAGCACCGAGGCAGGCAAGCGGTATCAATGGTGTGAGAATACGCGTTACAAAACTCAACGGCCAATATATCTGAATGTAAAGTCTCGTTAGCCTCTCGCTGGTCGAGACCGGCGTTGAGCCCGTATCATGAACGGAGCGTTAATTCCGAGGCTGAGTTTCTCGCTTCTTTCTGGCCGAAGGGGGGAGCGGGATGGAACACTTTGCGTGCGCGGCGGGCGATTTTGCGAAGCGGTTCCCGTGCTTATCGTAAGCGCTGACGACTATCGCGTACGCCCGTCGCGCACACAAAGAACGGAGTGTCAGGCGTCCGAAAGACAGAGCGAGACAAAATTTCAACGCGTCGTCTATCTCGTACTGGCCTTGTTCGCTTTCAGTGCCTTCGCTCGTTCTCTTTCCATCTCGCTCTCGCCTTCGCCAGACAAGAGTGAGACAGAAGTGGCGGGAATAGCGGAAAGTCCGTATTGTGTACACCAAACCGAGCCCGAACGATCTTAGATCAGCGCTGTCCAGCGTAGGGGCCCCTCATGCGCCTGCTTCCCCTTCCAATCTTTATCTCGCACAGCGTGCCTCCGGTTGTCAAGGAGACCCCGCGACGCTACGAAGGCTGCCACGACGGACTAGCCGGACAAGCGTCTTCGCGGTTAGCGTCGCGCGGTGTCCCTGGCAACGCGAACGAGAGTGGGAGAACCCCAACCTCTCGCGGGAGCGACCTTGAAGAACGCTGATCTTAGATGCTCGAATAACCGACGAGAACCTTTGTGGCCCGAGCCATACGAGATCGCTATTGCTCGGCGATGTGTCATCTATTATATAGAAACAGTATTTTGGTAATGGTATAGATAGAGGGCAACCTCACGGATTTTGACGCCCTTGAAATATGTTGTCAAGGACGTCATTCTGAACAACTTTTTCCTCTAAACTTTTTGGCGGTCGACCTTGGTTTCCGAGATATTTGCGAAAAACTTCTATTCATTTATTCCGACGCAACGGACACAGCGATCAACTTGAGGTGGTTGGTCATCTGGGGGATGTGTATATCCCCATCTCTAGGCACCTCGGGGCGCGACGCGCCCCAAGGTGGATAGCGCGTGGAAGTGTGATTGAAAAAAAGAAAATAATTTTTTTCAAAAAGAATGTAATTTTTTACAATCACATTACTACGTGCTCTCCAATATGTATCTAGAGGTGTCTAGAGACGGAGATAAACACATCCCCCAGATGACCAACCACCTCAAGTTGATCGCTGTGTCCGTTGCGTCGGAATAAATCAACCGAAAGGTCGACATTGTATTCTACCTATACGTACGTGTTCGTAGCAGCACAGCGTTCGGCGATGTTCTGTGCGAATATCTCGGAAACTACTGCCGTGCGAACATATATAGGAAAAAGTTGTTCAGAATCTTGATCTTGATAACATATCCAAAAATCATTGAAATCGGTGAGGGTGTAAAACTTCTAAATAATTACCAAAGATTTTTGCAATTATTTCGGAAACTAAGGTCGACCGCCAAAAAGTTTAGAGGAAAAAGTTGGTCAGAATGACGTCCTTGACAACATATTTCAAGGACGTCAAAATCCGTGAGGTTGCCCTCTATCTATACCATTACCCAGAATTTTTTTTCAACGTATCAATATGAAAGTGACACAAATAGATTCCTGGCATTCTCCTGATTAAATTGACGAGCTTCCAATTGTGCAAACAAATTTTCACATAATTTTCTTAATTATGATCCGAATAATATCATTTTTGGGGCCAATTTGATCGAGGAAACATGACGAATCGATTCACGTCACTTCCATAAAAATCTGATTAGAAATGCAGAACTGAAGATTTATCACTGCTTAGTGCGTAACATTGTATGGCCCCGCTGGATTCGAGCGTCGAAACCCACGAAACTCAGCGAAGGAAAGTCAGCCTTC
The DNA here is from genome assembly GCA_963971345.1 of Andrena flavipes. Taxonomy (NCBI): domain Eukaryota; kingdom Metazoa; phylum Arthropoda; class Insecta; order Hymenoptera; family Andrenidae; genus Andrena; species Andrena flavipes. The sequence goes on from OZ020480.1 coordinate 39,707,060, forward strand.
TATAGAACTCAAATCGGGAAAGACTTTGCTGAGAAACTTTACACATGTATATTCACGTCGGCTGTATTACGGTATGACCCAACCAACGGAATGAACTGAAATTTTGAGGGATTGGGCGGGAGAGGGAGAGAACCTCTAATATAACATTTCAGCTGCGGGTATTTTTTACTTTCTGAGATATTAATAAAAAACTTTCGCAAAATACATTGAAATTTACTTATACAGATGTTACTAACACATCCAAAGTCTCGTCGTCGTCGATTGTTTCGCAGTCGACGATACAATGTATAGGGATACGGTAACAGAAACTGGATGCAAGCCAAGTGTGTAAATAAATGTTTATTAATCAAAACGTGTCGATCATTTCCAACATCTGTCAGATTTACTTTTCAGTTAGGTTTTGCGTACGAACTCATACATTATTGCTGTTGACTTATTCCGACACATCGCATTTGACTTTCCAATTTCTTTCGGGTATTAGTATTAGTTTGGTTTAGATAGAGGGGGGGGGGGGGGCGCCCGCTTGCGGGCGCCTAAAGCATGGTACCAAACCGATGTGACTTTGGAAATACCCTAGCATTACTATACTATAGTATTGGGAATAAAAACTGATGCAGTTACAAGCATCGCGCGATGAGATCAATATTGTACATTGTATCGTCAACTGTGAAACGAAGAAGATGGTTGTGTTAGTAACGTCTGTATAGGTAGATTTCATTGTATTATGCCGAAAGTTTTTTAATAATATCTCAGAAACTAACAAATACCCGCAGCTGAAATTTTATGTTAGAGGTTCTCTCCCCCTCCCGCCCAACCTCTCAAAATTTCAGTTCATTCCGTTGGTTGGGTCATACCGTAGTATATCCTTCACGTCAAATAAATACCTCAATTGTAAAATTTTGACGACAAACTATTGTGGAATTTCGCCAGTTCTTACATATGCATCACTTGGTTGAGAATTCTTGATCCCAGAGTTTCATGCATTTACCTATTGAAATGTTGCTTCAAGTCATCGGGAAATTGCATTGCTTCTTCTCGTACATACATATATCTGTTCGCGAGTAGGTGTCACAAGTGACGCGGCTTTGGTTTCCCAAATAAATGCACATTTATTAGGACCCTCGGTCGACGGCGACTTGAGTCATCCAGTACTGAATATGAAAATGTTCATATTTCTCATTACACCTTGATAAGAGTGTTACCACCGATGGATTGGTGAGTTTATGTCCACGAAAATGAGTCGAGACGCGAAGCAATTCGATCTATTTTTCCTTATGAATACATGATTAGGACACACACACACTACGTTCACTAAAAATAGACCGAATTGCTCCATGTTTGGCATCATTTCCATCAGTAATGCTGTGCTCTGGTGAAGAACATCGTAATACGGAGCTAATATTCTAGGCTCTAGAATCTACGATATTGTCAATTTGCAGTTGAAACGCACGCCGCTTCACACTATCGTTTCTTAGCATTTATACGGGGTGATTCTCTAGCTAGAGTCGTCAAACGCGATGCTCGCCAACAATCATGTGTCTCGCTGAGTTTCGTGGGCTTCGACGCTCGAAACCAGCGGGACTATACAATGTTGCACGCTAAGCAGTGACGAATCTGAAGTTCTGCAATCTCTAATCAGATCTTTGCAAAAGAGACGTCAATCGATTCCTTACAATTTTATATATGATGTTTGTTCATAACTGCTTTCTGCATAAAACGTGTAATAATTGTATTTCATGTTCTGTTTCGAAGTTTTGCTAGTAAAAAAATCTCTAACCTAACAAACTTCATTTTCTGGGGACATCCCCTCATCTATTTTCCCTTTTCACTTATAATTCCTCACTGCTAACGTAGAATACGGTAGCATAAGTACATTTCAAGTAATTAAAATGTACAATGAAGTTTCTACGTTTGCAGTACCAGCCGACTTTCCGTTTAAATTTTTATAAGTACAACGCAACAGCTGAGAATTTCTTTCCTTATTCAGAATTGAATACGGAAATAGCAAACAGCTCCCTCTCGCGTTTACCGGGCAATCGTCGATCTATCGGTATTACCATTTCTGTGCAGAAAAAACCTGCTGTAATACCGACCTGCCGAATCGGCCAGGTCACGTGACGTGTCTACCCCCTTAACGGTCCATGGCATTTTTTCGTGCATCCAAATAAACCAACGATCTTATATTCAACCACGCTTTGAATTATTGTGTTAATCCTTCGGCTACGAAGATCCCAAAACATAACAGGCAGCCGCAACAGCTGATCGCGACACGTGAACGCGAGAGTGCTCATCGTGTTTACAAACGTTCTTTCGCATAGGGCGAGTATAGCCGCATGCCTAAACATATTTCGCGGAACTATTACGGGAACTTTTAACTAAATGCAACGGTAAATCCAATTACCGGGACGAATCAAAACAAGTGCTCTAACGGGTGTCTCCCCAGTGCGTATTCAGTTACTAAACCTTCCCTGGTCGATTAGTGTGCTGGATTTCACATTCTCGCCTGACGACCATCAATGAGCATCAGTGTGCTGGATTAAAGATTCGCGCCTGACTTTCCCCAAAATCCTCAGTGTGCTGGATTTAAGATTCGCGCCTGACCTTCCCCAACATCCTCAGTGTGCTGGATTTAAGATTCGCGCCTGTACCTCCCTCAAAATCCTCAGTGTGCTGGATTTAAGATTTGTGCCTGATTTTTACCCCACATAGTCATTGTTCCTAAAGACCTCCACCCGGGACGTGACAATCCAAATTTCACAAAAATCCCAAATGTTACTTCGAAAAGTGTCCGAGTGCGCGTGGAATGACCCTGCTTGAAAGTTGAGAATACTGTAGAGAGAGAGAGTTGGTAATAATATAACTGAAATGGTACAACATTGTATGCGACACACAGGACCACATAGGTATCTAATAAGGTATAACCTGAAGGAATACAAATACAGTATTATCTCCGTATGTGTTCGCTGGTCGGGACCGGTGCACAGTGGTCGAAAATCCAGAAAACCTACCCAAAACCTGAGGGTGACCTTTGATTTGTACAAAAATGGGTATACTATGGTTTTCGAGGTCGCTGATGAAGAATCTGAAGTCAAAATTGCTAAAAATAAAATGGCGGATCCAATATGGTGGACGCGCATATCAGAAAAACGTTAGATTTAATCTAAACTTGGTGTCCTGGAGTTCTCGAGGTTGCTGATTCGGAATATGAGGTCAAAATTGCTAAAAATAAAATGGCGGACGTGCATATCAGAAAAACGTTAGATTTGGATTAATCTAAACTTGGTGTCCTGAAGTTCTCGAGGTCGCTGATTACGAATATGAGGTCAACATTGCAAAAAATAAAATGGCGGATCCAATATGGCGGACGCGCATATCAGAAAAAACAGCAGATTTGGTTTAAGCTTGGTATTAGCAGTCGACAATCTTCGCAATTGGTCAAAATGGGCTTTCTAGCTGGGCAAAACTATTTCCGCTTCATCTACGGAACCGAATGGAGTAGTTCGACTAAATATACGTTTATTTGATAAACATTGAATATAGAAAAGTAGGATTGGGATGAACGCGCGATAGAATTTAAAATCAGTTCAATTTTATAAAATATATTTATAGAAGTAATAAAGATAGTACTTCTGGTGGCAGGTCTTTCTTCGCACCCGGTGGAAGTGTCTTTAGACTTGAAATCAGAGGGTCTGAGGATACTAAGAGGCTGTTTAGGAGATCTTCATTGGTGGCCCATCGAGAGATTTTTCGAGTGCAGTATTCGCGAAATGCTCGTAATTCTTTATGCCTTGCTTCTTGTGCATCTTCCGACATTTGTCCTATGGGTAGTACGAAGCTTTCCATCACATCAGCACCACGTATAAGCACTTTGTAGACAGTAACTGGCATATAGTACCATGGATATAAATAAAGATACATAAAGTTTGGCTGTATCAAGGGCATATTGATGGAAAGCTGATGTATTAATACTTTGACCACATGAAATAGCTTGTAGAACAACCGCAAAGCAGGATATTACGCCGATAATTTCCGCAGATTTCGACGGATCTGCAAAAAAACGTCTGGCAGTATTGCCGTCGTTTGTGGTCCCGAACCCCTGTTTAACAACGTGGACAAGAAGGCCCGTTTCATTTCTAAATATAGAAATGATTTCCGATTTTCTTCGTTGAAACTTCTGCTTCTCATCTCCAGTGCCCCGAATTTGTCATTTCTTGATATCCAACCGATACGACATGTATAAAAGGCACTCGAAAAACCGGATATAAGCGTGCACAGTCGACAGACCGAAATTGAACGATTGGCGGTCACAGAAGCGTTTCAGGACATTATCTATTTTGTTCATCTGTATAGGTGAAGCTCCGCATACGTAGCACGTCTGTGAAGATGTATTATCCAGCAAGGCATTACAAACTTTTGAGTCTAACATTGTCCTTAACAGCGAATGATGAACAGCAATATCTGTGTTGTCACCGAAAGAACCCGTAGTTGTAGTCAGTTGTGTTATTTGCTGTTCAATGTAGGCATTCTCATCAGTAGTTAGGCTATGCCGATTCTGAATCAAGTTGGGGCGAGGGGTGAGGCGGGGCGGGGGGTACCGGGGGCGCGGGGTGTGAGGCGAGGAGGGGGGAGTTCGTGGGTGAGGGGTATGACATCATATGGGAGGGGGATTTCAAAATGGCGTCTATCGAGTTCGTTGGTGAGAGGGTGATATCACAGAGGAGGGGGAGGATTTTAAAAATTTCAAAACGGCGTCGCGCGCATTTCGTATTGGCGCCACCTATTGGATGTTTCAGGTACTTTAGGCCCGCGTCGGTATTTGGGCCCGCCTTGGTAAATTTTTCATATTTTTCATGCATTTCGTATTGGCGCCACCTGTTGGACATTTAAGGTACTTTGGGCGCCCGTCGCCGCCGCGCAATCTCCGTACACGTGCGGGGATCGTTGCGCAAGCGCGACCGCGACCGATTCGTGAAAATTCAAACCGCGTCTTCGATGATGATTTCTGAGAAAGAGGGCGAACCAGGATTTCTGAGAAAAGATAAGGAATCATGGCGCGCGACAGGATTGAACGCGATTTTGGTACCTACGTGCACGCGCTTCCTGCCGTGTGTTTATATTCGAATCGTGGGACCGATACAGCGCACGTGCAATGATGCAAACTTACAGCGATAATTATTATAAATTAATCATCGTGATAGCCCATGGAATAAACATTGCACCGCGCCATGCAGCGTGTTTATATCTGAGCAGGATTGAACGCGTTTTGACCTCTAAGAAGTACCCTCGAGAAAACGCAATATCCCTGAAGCAATAAATTAGTCGTTGCGTTCACTCGATAATTATTTTGGTGGATTTTCGAGTAATTTCACGATCGAGAACAGGGCGACGTCTCAAGTATCCTTCTCGAGGGGCTACGAGTCAAGCGTCGTGAGAAACGTGTCCGAACCTCTACCGCCACCGAAAGATTTCACAGGGAACGTGGAAGATTGATGAGTAAATCTGACATATTAATATTAAGAATTTTAAAATTTTGTAATTTATTAAACTTATTTATCCCACTCGACTATATCATCAGCGAATAGGGCAACATCGTCGTCGATAAAAATAGCATTGTCGACGATTTCATTAAATAAATCTTCATCGGTATAAAGTGAATCATCACCAACTTGCTCGGGAACAGTCTGAATTCCAATATCGCGAGTCTGAAGCCCTGATACTGCATTCGCAAAAACAGCGTCAAAGTTAATCATTTTCGCATTGGCACATTTTCGCGAAACTACACTTTTTGGATCCATCGAACTGTTCAGTCCATATATGTTATTATAATCAGTGTTTTCATAATCATCACTAACATCTAAAAAGAATGTTTTTTGTCGCGCATGCCTATTTAACCAATATCGCTCGCTCCCGTAGTGGTCAGGCGGCATCTCGCCGTATATACCACTAGCATATGTCGCCATCGCGAACAACTTCCACCTCTTGAAGTTCTTCACCACGAATTTCTTCGGTTTGAACCGCAACATTCCGACACGCAACATATATTTTGGGGTTGGAGTCATGTATAGGCAGCACAGCGGAGTCTGAGATCGGAGCTGGGGGGTTCAATTGCGCGGGCAATGACATAATCTGAAACAAATTTTTCTTATAATTCTCAAAGTTGCAGACACAACGATTCACTAAAATATGGCAATGGAAACTTATCGTATTATTCGATTGAATTTCTCGTGCGTTGAACGACTGACGATATCCTTCACAAGCAACCTCTTTCGAAAGTAGTTTCCTTCAAAAGCGATCTACTTCAAAGCACTTTTACCTACAACAATTTGATACAATTGTAGTTACAATTTATCGTAAAAACAAAATGTCATATTTTAAAATGTAAAAATTGTACTTTATCTTCTGAGAAATAAAAAAATGCAAAATACATTTATAGAAAAATAAAATGATTCCAGTGAGAATCGAACCTGCGAATGTTCGGGTGCGAGACCTGCCCTTTACACGCGCCGCTATTCATCATTTCAATAAACTTCGCTATCGCTTCTGTTCGTAAACGCATAAACATCTTTTTTTATTAATATTTCGGAAACTATGGGGTAGTGGACCCAACATGTGAGACATATATTGGTCTACTACACCTACACTACAACATATATGAGTTTCATCAAAATCCGTGTCCCAGATGTAGCGGCCTCCCCTTGTAAGAGCAATAATTATTCGACGTTGCATTCACGTAAGCAACCGTCATAAACATAGAGCGATAATTATTCGGGGTAGAGTTCCGAGTATTTTCACGATCGAGGAGGCTGTAAGTCAAACGTATTTGATTTGAATTTACCGCGTATTCTCTAACCCTTGTGCGGTATACATACAGGCCTTGACCATCTCCATCATTGATGTGACATACTTTCACACACATTGACGAGTACGTGTGCGCGAATCAGTATAAAGCGATGTGGGTCAGTATAGTAAGCATCATTACACCACGTACGCTCGAGTGCTAACAAGTATCGCTCGCGCCATTTTTTCCGCCGAAGAGAATCATACATAGTGAATATCAAAATGTACAAACGCGGCTTAAACGATTCATCCTGCGCACTTGGCAACGATGGTGGTTTTCCAAATAAACGTCAACAACAACATCAACAGTCCAATATGAGGTACGTACTCGTTATTTTACACTTTTCACTTACTTCATTCACTGTGAACGTTAACAAACGATGCATTAATTTCGTGTACATATTTCTTACAGTTCTGGTTTCACAACGGCAAAAACGTTGAAAACACCAAAAACATCAGTCGTACGGATCTTGGGGTGTGATTACCCATTGACCGCAACAGCTTACAAACGTCTAACTATTGGAATACGCATTGGCATGGATTCGTGCCACGTCGAGATCACCATAGCCGACAATAAAGGCAGCGAGTTGAGCTTTTCAATGTCGACGTGGAAGCTCCTGCTGCCAAACGAAGAGGACATACTCCAACGATTACGCAGCAACGCAACATCGCCCCAAACTCACATCGTAATTGATCATTTACGACTAGACTTCACGCGTATGCATGATGATCAACTTATTAAAATCATCGATAATCGCGTTGTCATATATTATTGTTATTATTATTATTATTATTATTATTATTATTATTATTATTATTATTATTATTATTATTATTAACGGGTACAAACCCTTTAGTGTACATAGTATAACAGATAAATATAATGAATACAATGAAATAAACAGTCCATACGCTACAATAATATAAAGCACTACATCACAGTTGACAGATTATACAGAGAGTCGGCTAAGCAGCTGATTCCGAAACGAATCTAGTGATGGAGTAAATATATCTATGTCGGCGAATCGCTGATTTACCTCCTCCATGGCACGGTTTATGGGATCGGCCGTATAGTGGTAGTAATCAGGAACCTTCGACTTGGAAAGGGGTTTTAGACGCAATGACCGTTCCGGGGCGTGAAAATGTATTGCTGCTAAGAGATCACGACAGTTTATCCGGCCATGAATAATTCTGTGCAGAAACAGTAGGTCAGCATAGACCCGACGGTTACTAAGAGAGATGATCGTTAACATATCCTTGTACTGTACAGGGCAGGACCATAGTCATGGTCATAGAACCGCATAGGACTACCAGTTGCCCTCATAGCCATCCGGAGGAACTTATGCTGGATCCTTTCAAGGAGACTAACATATAACTTGTGCTTTGGGTTCCATATTACAGACGCATATTCTACAAGTGGTCTAACAAGTGCCACATATAAAAGCTTCAGTGATTTCAGTTGCCTGAAGTGCCTTGCGAAGCGGGTAATAAACCCTAAGGTTTTCATCGCTTTGCAGGTAATATTCCGGTAATGGTTCTGAAAGTTTAGCCCAGTCGTAAACGTAACTCCAAGGTCGCGAACTTTTACCACATCACTCAATGGGGAGTTGAATGGTCTATATGTCGTTAAGATGCCACTACTAGCTCTATGGGATCTCATTACTACACATTTCTCCGTATTTAGCCGCATTTTATTAGCGGTACACCACTGCTCAAATCTAAAAAGGTCATCCTGCAACTTACTAGAGTCAAGACCACAGCGAATGGTACGAAATATTTTCGAATCATCGGCATACATAAGAAATTTACAGTCCCGGAAAATAACGTTCAGGTCATTAATAAAAAGCAGGAATAGAAGGGGATCACGGTGCGATCCCTGAGGGACACCCGAGTACACCTTAACAGGAGCTGATAGTTGGTCGAACACTTTAATTACTTACTTCCGGTCATTCAAATAGCTACCGATGCAAGACAGGAACGACCCCCTTAAACCAATCAAAGATAGCTTCTGTAATAAAATATCGTGGTCGACAGTATCGAAGGCCTTCCGGAAGTCCGTGTATACAGTGTCTACCTGCAGACCAGCATCAAGGGCCGCTGAGACAAAGCAGTAGAGCTGTTCGAGTACTCGGAAAAAGCGAGCCGAGCCAGGCTCGGTTTTTCGAGCCGAACCGAGCCGAGTACCCGTAAAAACCGAGTAGCTCGATAAATCCGAGTAGCTCGAATTTTTTCGAGTAGCTCGAATATTTTCGAGCGGCCCGAAAGAACCGAGAAACTCGAATTTTTCGAGCAGATCGAAATTTTCGAGCATCTTGAAGCTTGAAGCTTGAAGCTTGAACGTTTCGGGCAATACGAATGTTTCGAATATTTTAGGTTACGTTTATCTACTGGAATGTAAATAATGGTTCTCGATAAGTAAAGTAAATAATTAAAGTATAAGCTGTAAATGGAAATATTCTATAACTTTTGAGAAGTACTAAATTCAAATATTTCTTTTTTTCTTTTCATTTTTTCGTGTCTTTATGAACGTATTCATACAGTTCTGTATATATTATCTTTCTTTTCTCCTTATTTTTTTCTTAGTTTTTTACCTTCTTCGTATGGGTTTTACCTCTGTCGCACCATTGTCAACACAGAGCGTTAAATAAATAAATAAATGAATGAATGAATGAATAAATAAATAAATAAGTGAATGAATGAATGAATGAATGAATGAATGAATGAATGAATGAATGAATGAACTGTATGAATACGTTCATAAAGACACGAAAAAATGTAAAGAAAAAAAGAAATATTTGAATTTAGTACTTCTCAAAAGTTATAGAATATTTCCATTTACAGCTTATACTTTAATTATTTACTTTACTTATCGAGAACCATTATTTACATTCCAGTAGATAAACGTAACCTAAAATATTCGAAACATTCGTATTGCCCGAAAAGTTCAAGCTTCAAGCTTCAAGCTTCAAGATGCTCGAAAAATTCGAGTTTCTCGGTTCTTTCGGGCCGCTCGAAAATATTCGAGCTACTCGAAAAAATTCGAGCTACTCGAAAATATTCGAGCTACTCGAAAAAATTCGAGCTACTCGGATTTATCGAGCTACTCGGTTTATACGGGTACTCGGCTCGGCTCGGAAACCGAGTCTCGGCTCGGTCCGAACTTCAAGCTACTCGAATATTCGAGTACTCGAACAGCCCTACAAAGCAGTGGTATACCGCTAGGTTTGTTACCGTCGATCGATCGGGAACGAATCCATGTTGTTCATCGCAGATGACATTCATGAAAAGAGGTGTTACGCACTCGGTTACAATTCCTTCGAAGAGTTTTGGCAGGACCGATAGCTTACAAATCGGCCTATAGTTTTTCACGTCCGAGTGGTCACCCGCCTTAAATATTGGGGTAACGAGACTAGTCTTCCAAGCTGTAGGAAAAACTCCACTCGTTAGGGAGGAATTAAAGATTTGATATATATGACCGAAGCCACGATGCGTAAACTATTCGCGTACAAACATTGCATTGAACATATGTTTACCTGGCTAACTGAAAATATGTACTCTGTAAGCAGTAAATATGCCACCTTCGTAGAAGTTCTACATACCGCCTCCGTATCAACGAATTATGTGAAATTAATTTCCGAAAGCGAGCACTTCGAAAAGCATTCATTGATCGATTGTGAATTGTTAGCGTTAGGATTACAATCCATATTGCGTGATGTAAACCACGTACCACTATAGTACATATATATGTTTAGTGCATATATATGTTTAATAATAAATGCACAACAATTTTTAATAAATGTATATATTTTTTCTTTGAAAACAGTATATGTTTATTAATGGACTTGCACACTTAAATTATAAAGTCTGTATTTGCGTAAAAATAACGTTTGTATGGGAGGGATATCCGTGCTCGTGGGTAGAGAAATCAGTCACCGTTGTCGTTGCTCTCATCGCCGCCGCCGCCGTTATATTCATCGCTATAGAAAACAAAAAATAATAATTTTTACATAAGTATTCGTTTCTCTGCATATGACGCGTAAAGTAGATGCAATGTGTAGGACTTACGTTAGGTGACGCTACCTATATAATCCCATACTTTCTCGACGTTCTCCAGCGCGCAAACACCGCCGTTGTTATGAAATGCGCATCGAATGGCATTCGTTGAAGACATAGATTTCAGATTAGGAACGTCATGCATGATATCGCAATAATCATCGTCAACATCGTTCGACAGTTCGAGCGTTGTCATTGTTGCTGTTGTTGTTGTTGATGTTTCGCGCCGTCAGTTCGTATAAATCGCATACATCCTCAACTATGTATTATTATAAATGTAAGGTAGCAGTTACAGCATCCACGTTTTCTTTTCCGCACCTTTCACGATGACGAAGTCAATATTCGCGAGTACGCTGGTGAGGAGTCCTGGCAGTTTGGAGTATGGAACGTAGCCGTCGGACCAGCGAAGCCCGTGATGATGCTTCGCGAGCCAGGATGCTTGATGGTGCTCGCAGGATTTCAGAGGATTCTAGAAGTATGGTGGTTTGAATATTCAATGGCTAATCGTCGTTGTCGTCGTCGTAGTCGTTTTATCGTTGTTGCTGTTTGCCCGAATCGCGATCTCTTGAGCAACGAACTCGCGTTCGTTATTGAAACCTTGCAGATCGACAATGGCGAACATTATTATTATGGCGAACAGTCTGAGTTTGTCCTCTGGCAAAGATACACGTGTTTTGTTGTGGGTCTGACCCGTTAAAATCTCGAGACGTTCTCTAGTCTAAGTTTAGTCAAATTTTGACGGATCGCTATCTTCCAATTACGACTGCTGGATTATTTGGTCCTTACGTCTCCAGTGCAGTGTTTTAGCAGTTAAAATTAGCACTAGGTGTTACTGATATACGCCTCTTGTGTAACTCGTCTTCGGCACTATCTCATCAGCTATCTATCTGACGCCTTGCTACGAATTATGGGTCCTCTGGCTAAAAAGTGTAAAGGATGTGGATCTGTGGTCGTTAATCCAGTCACATGTGCTCACTGTGGCATTGTGTCTCATCCAGGGAATACCTGTCTAAGCCGGACCTGTCACCCAGGGCATAACGGTAGGCTTTTAAATTGTGGCCCAAGTTCATCTGGAGCAGCTGTTGTTGACGTTGACGTCACAGGTACGCAGTCGGCGCAGTCGCAACCTGCTTTTCCTACTGTCGATGTGCTCAGGGACATGATGAAGGAGCTAATTAGGTCCGAATTTGACAATTTTCGTCTGAAAATGGTCTCCAGCATCAGGTCGGAGCTTGCAGACATTAAAGCGAAAACGAGCGATCTCGATGTTCGTGTGCGTCAGCTTGAGCAGAATTCAGCTTGTGTGACTGGCCAGACGTCATCAAGTCCTATGGCGACTGAAGAGATTGTTGCTGAATTAAACAATCGGCAGGCTAGAGCTAACAATCTCATTATCCATGGTCTGCCTGAGTCGCCTAACACTACGCCTGACCTGTCTCGTTGTAATGATCTGGAGAGAGTCAGGTCCATTCTCAATCAGATCCTGCCCTCAGACTACGTGGATATTTCTACTCATAGGATTGGGAAACCTAAGGGCCCTGCCCCAAGGCCTCTATGTTTTTGCCTTAAATCACCGGAGGCTGTAATCAGCATTTTGAGAGGCAAGTCCCGCTACCCTGGGCCCTGTAAAATCACAGACGATAAGACTAGGACGCAGCGCCTTGCACTGGAACAACTGAGGACGAGACTGCGTGAACTCCGAGAAAGTGGGGATACCAACTCTACCATCCGTTATATCCATGGAGTGCCAACCATTGTGGAGCAAAGAAGAACCCGTGACTATTCCTCAAAAAACCATTAAGTTCTCCCATGGTTTATTACCAGAATGTTCGTGGACTGAGAACTAAACTTGAAGAGTTGAAAACCGCTATTATGTGTTCGTCCGTTCAGTATGACATTCTAATTTTTGTTGAAACGTGGCTTAATGCGTCTATTTCTTCGTCTGAGTTAGGCTTAAGTGGCTTTAATATCTTTCGTGTCGATAGATCCCCCTGTACCAGCTGTTATTCGAGAGGTGGGGGTGTTCTTGTGGCAGTTGGAAACTCGTTATCCTGCTCGTTGATTCAGCCCATATTTAACGATTTGGAACAAGTCTTTGTACGGGTGCGCTTTCATTCTAAGTTTATAATTTTCGGGGCTTTGTATCTCCCGCCTGCTTCCCACCCTGATCTCTATGAAAAACACGTAAGCTGTGTTTCGCAGATTTTTAATGATTTTTGTGATGATGTATTCTGTATTTTTGGGGATTTTAACCTCCCCCATGCGGTCTGGCCTATTGGCTCAGGCACAAATTGCTTAAGAAAACCGGAGATTTCACCTCTTGAGTCAACTGCCATTGATCTCCTCCACAATGGGTACAGCTACTGCGGCCTAGCTCAGATGAACACTATAGTTAACTCCTTCGATTGTTGGTTGGACTTAATTTTTGTTAAGGACACTGAAATTGTCGTAGACAAAGCCGTTGATGCGCTAATCTCTCCAGATCCGTATCATCCTCCGTTAATTGTGTATCTTAATGGTTTGTTGACGTCTGCTGACCGTAGCTGTGACCGAGTCACGTATTATGATTTCAAGCGATGCGATTACCTTAGTATTATTAATTACTTGAATGCCATAGATTGGGATTCCGAGTCAAGGGGTATCGACCCGGATCGTGCAGTGAATCGCCTTTATACACATCTAAGCGATGTTATTGCGGCCTTTGTCTCTGTGAGGACATTCTGGCGATCTTCCTTTCCTCGGTGGTTTTCGCCTCGGTTGAGATCTCTTATTCGGGACAAAAAGAGAGCGCATAAAGTTTATAAAACCTCTAACTCCCTTAGTGACTATTTGTTATTCTCAAGTCTTCGTTCTCAGTGCAAATTTGTAGCCAAGACTGATTATCGTGCGTACGTCGATGCTACTGAGAATTCTGTAAGGAATAACGTTAGGAGTTTCTGGAATTTCGTGAAGTCTAAACGGGGTGAACATGCACTTCCCACTTCTATGCATCATGATGGTTCAACCGCGTCGTCGAGTTCTGCTATTGCAGATCTCTTTGCTACCTACTTTGGATCTGTATATACTTCGTCTACGGGGCGGTCAGCGGCCCTGGACATCGACCAAAGTTCGCACAAGGACCTTAACCTTAACGAACTCAATATTTCCATTGGTGACATTTTCTTGAAGCTCAATGGCCTTGATGTGAATAAGGGCCCAGGTGCTGATGGTATCCCCCCTCTGTTCCTTAAACAATGTAGTTTTATCCTCGCGAGGCCTCTTTGGAACATTTTTAATGCGTCACTAACCACCGGAGTTTTTCCATCGAGATGGAAGTCAAGCCTTGTTACTCCAGTCTTCAAGGCTGGTGATCGCTCGGACGTTCGGAATTACCGACCTATTAGCAAATTATCTATTATCCCCAAAATATTTGAAGAGATTGTCACGGATATGTTATCATCCCGGTTGTCAAGTTTCTTTTGCGATGAACAGCATGGTTTCGTCCCGAGGCGTTCTACTTCTACCAATCTTGCGGTGTACCATAGTTTTGTGTCTAGTGCCCTTGATGAGGGCCTGCAGGTTGACACGGTCTATACGGACGTTCGGAAGGCTTTTGATACTGTTGATCACTCTATATTGCTTCATAAACTCTCTTTGTGGGGTTTTGGTTGGCCCCTGTTAACCTGGATTGAAAGCTATCTGATGGGGCGCAATCAGATTGTCAAGGTATCAAATTCTCTGTCCTCGCCAATAAGTGTTACCTCGGGCGTTCCTCAGGGGTCACATCTTGGTCCATTGCTGTTCAATATATTTATCAACGACATCGCCGAGACTCTCTCTAACACCAACTTCCTCCTGTACGCTGATGACTTAAAGTTGTATAGAGTTATTCATGGATTGGATGATGCTGTTAGTATGCAGACTGATTTAGAAAGACTGGAGCAATGGTGTAATGCGAACAAGATGCAGTTGCACGCGGCGAAGTGTGTTTTGCTTACAGCCTCCCGTGCTAGGTCGTGTGTGAAATACCCTTATAACCTCAATAATATTGTGCTTGGGGAAGTAAATGAGGTAAACGATCTTGGTGTCTGCATAACACCCTGCTTTGACTTCCGGCCTCACTATGAACGCTGTATTAATATGGCCATGAGAACCGTCGGTTTTATCTCTAGGTTTGCCAGATACTTCAGGAATATAGAGACCGTGAAGCTGTTGTACGTTGCTCTAGTAAGGCCTCACGTCGAATATGCCTCGGTTATTTGGAGTCCTAGGCATGCTAAGTTTATTAAATCAATTGAAAGAGTGCAGCATAGATTTTTGAGGTTTGCCTCTCGTATTCTGGGTAATCCTATGGATAGAATCGATCATGATTATCAACCGGCACTGGAAACTCTTAAGTTAGTCACTCTCGAGGAACGCAGGCATATCGCGGACGCGATTTTCCTATATAAAATTATCAATGGCCTTATAAGTTGTCCTGACTTGTTGGCCTTAGTCAAGTATAATGCTCCGGTTAGGAATTTGCGGTCAAGGCCTCTTTTTGTTTCGGGGCTCCCGAAGTATCGATATTATGCGATCGACCCTGTCAATAGGGCGATGAGTATTGTTAACCAATACTTTAGCGGTTTGGATCCATTCCTGGGCTCCCTTGAGTCTTTTAGGTCACAGCTATATATGTCTGTTAATAACTTATGTGCTGGCACTTAGTTTATCTCTTACTTAGTATTATATTGTGCGTGTATTCAATCACTATTTGTTTAATACTTTTTCAGACTCTGTAAATTGCATTTGTATTGTTTTGTAAATCATGGGTACTCCCGTTTAATAAATAATAATAATAATAATAATTATTCGTTTAGGTAGCACCGTCGGCGATGATGTTAGAACAGTAACTGAGGTCTTCGACATCGACGTTTTAAAACAGTAGCAGTGTCCGCAGTAGTAGTAGTAGTATTAGTAGTAGTAGTAGTAGTAGTAGTAGTAATCGTTCACATACGCACGCTATATTAGTTTGCGTACCACGTTGGTTAAAGGGCTATATTCGACTATACGATCGTGTATCATCAAACAGTACGTGGTAGTGTTAGCAGGAACATTTTCTTTGAATTCGAAATATATTCGCACGTCCACCGTAGCGCTCTTTAACGACTCGTTTTGTCTAGAACAATCTATGACCATGATAAGCGCGTATCGAAAGAATTCAATCGCGTTCAGCAACGGTTCTCCGTGACGGTAGTACGATCGACCGAATTTTGCGTACATATCGTACAGGAGCGCGTATTTATTCTTATCGAAATCCAAGTTCAAGTCGTCGTACGGAAACGCCTCGGAATTTAGGTAGAGTTGAAAGTTCGTGAGATTATTCGAATCGAATCTCCTCGCGCATTTATCGGGACGATTCTTTCGATCGGTTTGCGTGCCGAATAACACGTATCGAGGTTTCTCGATTTGCGACGTAGCTCTCGGTGATCGGTGGGGTGCGGACATCGAGTGTCAGACGCGTTAGGCCGTCCGTCCACGAAGCGTCGCGTCATTGACGCGTACTCGTAGAGACCAATTGTACGCCGGGCATCTTGACAAATGCAGATCAATGATCGACAGATGCCTCGTATGATTGGTCTCTACGCGTGCGCGTCTATGGCGCGACGCTCCGTAAACAGGCGACCTTAGGGGCGGCGATGATGGCGCGGCCACGCGATAAGGTCGAGGATTGTCCATCAACGAATCGATGACGGTCACCGATAACGCGATCGATTACGTGTACTGGGACGATCCGAATGAATTGGTCGATAGGCTTGGATTGCTTGTAGCATCGCGCGCGGCAGGTCACACGGGTCGCGATAACGAAATCGCATCCATCGTGGAGGAACTTCGCGTGGACGGGCGCATCTTAAATTGAACGATTCGGTAATCGTCGCGTCAGTAGTGTTCGCGCGCACGCATCGTTATGTTGGTGAACAAGTTTGGCATCTCGTTACGCAATAACAACTACAACAACAACAACAATAACAACGAAGCGGCGATGACAATGACGAGACTATTGTTCTCGACGGATGAACGCTTCACCCAAAAAATTGAAACGGCTATCGCGAGCGCGCGACTGGACGCCGAGTATCAACGATCTCAACTCGAGACGCGAGTACAATGAACGATGTCGGATATCGTTAACGTGCAATTGTCTCGACTAGAGGAAGATTTAAATAACGCGTTGCAGCGACGCTTCGATCACTTGAAAGACAGACTCGAAAAATTCACGACGTCGTCGACTGCGATAACAACCACAGATCGATACAAACGAAAAGCAAACGAGGGTCTACGGCGACGATGACGATGATCAATGATGCTGACAATATCGGCTACGACTTCAAAACGTCTAATAACGAACGATCGCGAAATACATGTACCGATTGCGTTTTACGTACGCTGGAGGAACTGATACTAATTCTAACGTCTCTGGAACGTCGCGACCATCCCCGACCACCCGCGAAGCATGAACAAGGAGCGAGTACAACTAGTGAACGAATTACACGCCCCGGTTAGACGAAATTTCCCACGGTGTAGCGTCGTGATTCGCGGCTACGATGATTTGTGGCAGGCTGATTTGGTGGAGATGCGTCCGTACGCGAAGCAAAATCGGGGATATCATTACATACTAACGATCATCGATGTGTTCAGCAAGTACGCGTGGGCCATACCCGTGAAAATGAAAAGTGGACGCGACGTGACCGCGGCGTTCGCGACCGTGTTGCGGCAGAGCGATAGATGCCCGCGAAATTTACAAACCGACATGGGAAAGGAGTTTTACAACGCAGAGTTTCAACGATGCGCGAAGATGCGCGGAATCAACCACTACTCCAAATACAGCGTGATGAAAGCGTCGATCGTCGAACGTTTCGATCGCACGTTGAAAAACCTCATGTGGAAACCATTCTCCTTGAACGCGTCTTATCGCTGGGTCGACCTGTTACCCGGGCTCGTACGCACCTACAATCATCGCAAGCATCGGACGATCAACGCCAGACTCGTTGACGTGACACCCGCGACGCGTTTGTCGTTCGCCGCGAATGAACCCCTCACACCCTCCGCATCGAAAGGTATTCGACGACGCGCAAAATTTAAAGTCGGTGACAAGGTGCGCGTGAGTAAGTTCAAGACCCTTTTCGAGAAGGGGTACACCCCGAACTGGTCGACCGAGGTATTCGAAATCATCACCGTACAACGAACGTGCCCGGTGACGTATATTCTGCACGATTCCGCGGGAGAGCCGATCTCGGGTGGATTTTACGAGTACAAACTACATTCGGTCGCGAATCCCGACGTCTATTTGGTCGAGAAGATTATTCGTCGCTAAGGGAATCAGGTGTACGTTAAGTGGCTTGGATTCGATTCGTGGCGGAACTCGTGGATACGCGACAAGGATATACAGTATTGTCTCCGTATTTGCTCGCTGCTCGGGACCGGCGGTGAGCATATATTCTGTACAGAGTCCTAATTCCGAGTGTTCGTTTCTCGCTTCTTTCTGGCCGAAGGGGGGAGCGAGATGGAACGCTTTGCGTGCGCGACGGGCATGCGCGATGGTCGCGCGCATGCGTCGAGCAGTCATAGCGCTCGTGCCCGTCGCGCACCCAACGCGTTCCATCTCGCTCTGGCCTTCGCCGGACAAGAGTGAGACAAAAGTGGTGGGGATGGCGACAAGCTTGTATCGCGTGCATAAAATCGAGCATATACGGAGACAATACTGTACTATATTCGTTATCATTAGCCTGCTTGATGTAATTGGAATAAATAAATGAATAAATAAATGAAAAAAATACATATAAATATATACATTGTCCGTTTATTCAATTATTCAAATATGTGTATAATTAATCTTAATAAAGTAAGGAAAAATATATATCACCCACAAAATACAATTTTGACTATTCTACGCTATACATATATTACATATTCATAAATAACATATACAAAAGAAATAAACGTATATACATATGTACATGCAAACATACAAACATGCAAACATACTAAGTAATGGGGATGTTTAAACGGGTGCTTTGAAAAGGCGATGTGGATCGCCACTGATGTGGCCAGGGAAGGGAATGTACTTCCAATGAATTGGACGAACAAGTTTATTCGGCTCGTGGGCGTCGTTCACACGTATGACGATCATTCCACAGAAATACAGTACGAATGTACAAATCAACGAAACACGACGATTACACGCAATGGATATAAGTACAATAAGCGGCTCGAAGGGCCTGTCTCTCGTAGATTCAACTCGTAGGTCGCGGGTCGACCAAAGATCGGTATAGATTTTGTATGTGCGTGTCGTAGGTGATTTCGATTTTCTCCAAAACTGTCTCTCGCGTGTCACCGCGATGCGTCTTTTATACAGGCGGTCGCCGGGCGAGCGCCGGGCAAGCGCCTAAAAACAAGGGCGTTCATGTAAAAACGAAGGTGCCCGCGGCCTCAGCTGACTCATTCGCTGGTGGCCTGAGTCAGAGGGCAAGCGTTTGACCGCGCGACGCGGCTCGCTCTACGCGGCCGCAACATACCGCCCGCCTTGGACCGAGTTGCGGTCCGAAATTCAAAAACTTGCGCTCGCCCGGCAACCGCCCGCCGTGACACGATGAAGGTCGCGATGGTGGACCAGAGTGACGCGTTACATTTATATTACGAGATGGTACAGGTGTTATTCACGTCGTGGTTTCGTCAGCAGGCGCAGGGAGGCACGGAAGCAGAACGACGATAGTGATTCGTCGCAAAGATTCGCCCTATGCGGTGCGCACCGTCACCACTCGAACGCGACCGTCCGGACCAGGGTGGACGCGCGAAACGCGGCCGAGTCGCCACTGCGCTGGCGGAGCGTCGTCGCCTTTGAGGACGACGACATCACCGACGCAGAGGCTCCTCTCTGGGCTAGTCCACTTACGTTGCGGCTGCAGGGAGTGGAAATAGTCCGCGTGCCATCGCCTCCAAAAGTGGTCACGCATCCGCTGGACGGGTTCCAATCGGGCCCGGAGCGACGCCGGACCGGTCGCCGACGCTAACGGCGGCAGTACCAAAGGAGGAGCGCCGGTCACGAAGTGAGCTGGAGTGAGCGCGATGTCGTCGTCATTGTCCGACGCTGGGACGAGAGGGCGTGAGTTGAGACACGCCTCGATCATGCAGAGCACCGTCGTCAACTCCTCGTACGAGAGGGTGTGATCCCGCACGACCCGGTATAGATGATGCTTTGCGCTCTTCACCCCGGCCTCCCACAATCCTCCGAAATGCGGCGCGGCGAGGGGGGATAAAACTTCAAGTGATCTCCTTGGTATCGGAAAATGCCGCGAGCTCCGGCGAGCCTATCGCACCGCGGATCGCGGCGCCGAGTTCCCGCGCGGCACCTCTGAAATTCGTGCCGTTATTGCTACGTAGTTGCATCGGTATTTAAGTTGACGTTGTAAATTTCAATATATAAAAGGGAAATAATTCTATTACAGATAAGTTTAAAGTTTTTTTTTTATTATAAACATATTTCCTAGTTCTTAACAAACACACTAGCATAAATGAATTAATTATGTATCACTATAATAATATAAACAATAGACATGTTGTAATTTACTTGGATCGGAAATTAAGTTGTCTCTTAAAAATATGCACATTTTATCTAATTTAAATACATAACTTGTATGAAGTTTGGTAGCCTTTGGCTTTTATGACTTCGAACAATCGATTCTGCATACTGTAGATCAATTTTTTTAATACTGAAGGTGCAATTTTACGCCATTTTTGTAGTAATGCGGTTGCTAATTGGGACTTAGTATATCTTTGATTTTGCGGTATAAGACGGTCTAATTCTTCCCATAAATGTTCTATAGGGTTTAAGTCTGGACTTTGAGGTGGCCAGGACAATAAAGGAATATTTTGTTACTGCAGAAATTGTTTTGCGACTTTAGATGTATGTTTTGGGTCGTTGCCTGTTGAAATATATATTCCTTATTTGGTCCTAAATTTTGGATCGTGGGTAATAAATTTTCCCGCAGCATTTCGACATATCTTACACCAGTTAGTATGCCCTCGATAACAGTTAAATTTTCCACTTGTTCATTATTAAAGCAGCCCCAAACCATTATGGAGCCACCGCCGTGTTTAACGGTAGGAGTCACTAAGTTTGGTTTGAAGGCTTGGCCCTCTTTTCTCCACACATACTTTCGCTTTCTATTTGATTTTAACTCAAACTTGGATTCGTCGCTCCAAATTATTGTTTGCCAAAATGAAATTGGCTTTTTATAATGTAGTCTTGCGAACTCTAAACGTTTCGCCGCATTCACCTTTGAAATGAATGGGTTTTCCGGGAAATGCGCCCATGTAATTCCGCTTCGTAAAGACGAGATTTAATTTGTGTAATACCTATTGGTAATTGCAGAGTTTCTTTTATTCCCTTTGCAGAGATGAATGGATTTTTCTTCGCCTCCTTAAGTATTTGCCGATCTTGACGGGCAGATGTCATCCTTTTCCTTCCAGTCCTGATCGAATTCTCTGCTTTTCTTGTTCTGTTTAATTTAATACATATTTTGCGCACACCTTCCTTGGATATTCCAAACTCCGTGACAATTTGTTGCAATGATTTACCCTGCTTTCTTCTTTTATAAATTTTAACTCGCTTCGTAACAGAGCATTCTCTAGTCTTCGGCTGAAGTAAATATACAATTTGTATAACAAATATATATTTAAAAGACATATTAGTGATATCTAAATATTCCTGAAATCTTTGCAACTTAATCACAAAAGCAATTTTCTACACAAAAAATAAATGTTTCATAGCGTCAACTTACTTTCCGACCCACAAAAATTGATAAACTATTCTTTAAACTTAAATATACGGCAGCTTAATAGATCTATTCACCTCGGCACTTTATTGTCAACTGACGCAATGCTAAGGACAAATGAAAACCGCAACAGTCGTGCACAACGACCGAATACATACATGATGTAAACAAACAAAACTGAGGGTTTCTAGAACTCTAGTGTAACGTTCAGCTGTCCGGGAACGACTGAATGCCGACAGGTTCTCGAGAGGAGAGCGGCTTCCTCCGAGAATAGGATAGGTGGGGGGTTCGTTGTAGAACGAAGGAGTAAAATCCAACTTAAACTTAACGATGACTTTATTCAAACAACACTTAAACTAATAACAAGAATAATAATATAGCTTACGACTACGATTATATATGTTGTGTTTTCGTGTTTTTAGGTTTTTTATCTATGCTAATTAATTCTAATGCGCTATAAAATTGGATATATATATATATATATATATATATATATGTGTGTGTGTGTTCTACTGCCGTAAGTTCGGCCGCTGCCGTTTCCGGAGCGGTTCCCGAAACTCTTGACAGAGTTTATATTCTATAATTCTGCTGTGAGAGCGGCCGCTGCCGTTTCCGGAGCGATTCCCGACATTCTGGGCAGAGTTCTTGTTCTAGTGTTCTGTAGACTTTGTCTTCGCTACGCGGTTAAGCTGCTTCTACTAGTAGGAGCAACGCTTGAAACTTCCGCGAAAATAAAGTTCTCAATCATTAAATGAAAGATCCAAAAAGGAGCACCAGTACCTTTGTACACTGAGAACCAGTCGCTGCTGTCTCCGGAGCGTGCTGAAATTCTACTGGATAGTACTTAAGCTGCCTCTAGGAACTAGCATTCGTTAGTTGCAAGAACGTATTTGTATTCGAATGAGCGCGCTGAGTGCTGCGTGCGCCTCCTTTTATACTGGAGAATTGGCGGGCTGGCGCATGCGCAGTGTGTCGATATTTCTTATTTCGCAGTTTTCTCGTTTATTATATATTATTTTATTTTGCGCTTTTGTCAGTATATCTAATTAATTATTCTTAACATTTCTATAATATTTGTTTCTCTAATATTTGCTTGGATTATAATTTATATCTTAAAGTATGTATAATGCTTATGCGCGGTAACATAGGTTGGCTCTGTGGTAATATAGTACAATTCTACTTTATCAACGGTCGGTAATTACTGGTTTGAGTCCTCGTGGGACGTTACACTAGGGTCAACTTAAATACCGACGCGACTGTATATACGCGCTGCGGGCGCCCGCGTTGCGAGACGAACCGCTGAAATGCAGCGAGGAACGTCGCGGTGGTGTAGTCCGACACCAGCTCCAGATGCACGGCCCGCGTCGACATGCACACGAACAGGGCGACGTATGCCTTATGGGCCTTATATCCGCGACCCTTTGCCGGGCGTGCCATTATCGGTCCCGCGTAATCTACCCCGGTGTTAGCGAATGGACGGAACGGCGAGACCAGTGCGGCGGGAAGGTCAGCCATGATCTGTATCTCGGTGGTGGCGCGAAACCGGGCGCATATCGTGCAGCGGTGCACAATCGCGCACACCACCCCTCTGGCACGGAGCACCCAGAAATTATTCCTCAGGATGCTGAGGGTGAGCTGGGGCCCACCGTGCAGCGCCCGGAGGTGCGCGTGGCGAATTATTAACTCAGACACGTGATGCGCTGGAAAAACTATCGGGTGCCGAGCGTCGTACGGAAGGGGGGCATGTTGCAACCTCCCCCCTACTCGAAACAAACCGTCCTTGTCCACGAACGGGGCCAGCTGGCGGAGCGGGCTGGCCCTTCGGACTGGGTCCCCCTTTCGGATCGCGGCGATATCGTCCGCGAAGGCCGTGCCCAGAAGCCACCGGAGCCACCACACGCGTGCCCGCCGCACCCCCGACAGACGCGACCCCCCAACCCCCACGGTTTCGCGACGGCCAACGGGCAAGGAGGGGGCGACGAGGTGACATGGGTCACCATCTTTCGCTACTCCTCCTCGATCAGCTGCGAATCCTCCGCAACCAGACACACCGGCCACGCGGACGGTACCAGCGGAAGCCACCACGGCCCCTTCCACCAAAGCTCGTGCTGAAGTAGGTCGCGCTGGTGCATGCCTCGGGATGCACAATCGGCCGGGTTGTCATGCGTCGGGACGTGACGCCACGCTGCTGCGGACACGCGGTTCGCCACGAACACGTTCCAGAGGGAGGGGTGACGCTGTAGCCACGCAAGCACCATGCGCGAGTCCGTCCAGGCGTGCGTCGCCGAAGGAGGCCAGGGTGCCTCGGACGTTACCCGCTGTAAAAGGCGCGCAAGAAGGACGGCGGCGCTCAGTTCGAATCGCGGAATGCTCATGGTTTGGACCGGCGCGACCTTCCTTTTGGCAGCAAGAAGAGAGACGTGTGCTGCTTCCCCGTGTCGGCGAACGATCCTGGAGTACACGACCGCGCCGTAGGCCCTTGATGACGTCAGCGAAGCCGTGCAGCTCGCAGGCCACGACGGATGCGTCGTGTCCGCAACAACGCGGAATGCGCAACGCCTCCAGGAGGGGAAGGGACGAGACGTGGTCATGTCATCCCTGCAGCACGTCCTGCGGGAGCGGAGTATCCCAGTCCCAGCCTCGCACCCATAGGTCCTGTAACAGAATTTTAGCGACCACCACCGCGGGCGATATCCAACCGAGCGGATCGTACAGGCGCGCCGCTACCGACAGTATGGTGCGCTTGGTCGTTGCGAGGACGGAAGGGGGGCCAATCACATATCTGAACGCGTCTGTCTGGGGAATCCAATGAATCCCCAGCATCGAGTGCAAGTCCGAGCCTTCCGGGGCGCAAGGGACAGGCGATTCGGACGTGGCCGAAGTCGTGCTGTCCGGCAAAAGGGACCGACGATTGGTCGCCCACTCGAGTAGCTATATAAGGCCGATTCTAATCCAAATGTGACGAGGGGTGAAGCGGGGTGAGGGGTACCACACCGTAGGCTGGGGGGCGGCGGGTGGGGGAAGCCGGCCCATGGAGCTGGTGAAGAGGGAACGTGTTCGCACAGACGCACGCACACGCCCGCGCGTGCGTGAGAGGTGGGAGGGGGTACCGCCGATGACTCGACGCGTCGTAGGAAGCGATCCGCAACCCTCTTATCGCCCCAAGAGACGCACGATATGCATTTCTCCTTGTCTAGGGGCGTGGTCAAAACATACGGCCATCGATGGTTAGCTTGCGAGATCTTGCGTAACACGAGGTAAGACGCGTAGAAGATGCAAGTCGAAACCTGATGCGATAATCGCGTGACCAAAACATAGAACGACCGAAGGCCAATTTCCTAGAATAATACGCAGCAGCGGTGCGCGAAAATTCAAAGCGGACCGACATTGGGAGGAACTTGAAACCGCGTTCAAGAAGCGTTTGTTGACCGGGGTCGTGATAAACGTAGGGGCCGTCGATCCACGCAAATTCTTCGAGAATGCCCGTCGAACGGTGATTTCGCGCGTTACGAACGCTATTACGGAGCATCGCAGCGTGTCGGTAAACATCGTTCTCAACGCGGAATTCATGTTGCGGGACGATACAGACGTGAAGAGTTTCGCGACGCTTAACCAAGTACTGTTTATGTCGTCTAACGTTCGCGAGTGGTACGCGAGTGGTCGCTCCGACGTTGATCGCGATGGAAGAGTTTCAGGAGCGCGAGAGTGGCTGGACCTTACGGGCAGTACAGAATCTCCTGATAAACATAAACAGACATAATCCATTGCGTGCCGGGTGCGACGTACCGCTTTCGCGACCGGTCATGGTAAAAAGAGCGGTGGTGAACGTTCGGTGCAACGACGACACGTGCTTTTTGAGG
Source organism: Andrena flavipes (assembly GCA_963971345.1). Classification (NCBI taxonomy): domain Eukaryota; kingdom Metazoa; phylum Arthropoda; class Insecta; order Hymenoptera; family Andrenidae; genus Andrena; species Andrena flavipes. Next base: position 39,732,600 of record OZ020480.1, read on the forward strand.
TCGGTCATCGCGGGTTTGTTTCTGGCTACTACACACGGAGAGAGGATTGCGTCGTATCCACCCTATGCAACGGTACTCCGTACGGATGGTGCGCGACTCCCCATGTCCCTGGACCAGGTTCAGAAATTCGAGGTGGCGAACGACGTGTCCGTGAACATCTACCTGTGGTCCGACGAGGACGGTTGCGTACCTGTACGCGTATCCGACAACAAGCGAGAAGGGAGACACGCGAACCTGCTACTGTTCCAAGATCCCAAGGATCGCAGCGGTATCATTTCGAGTGTATCTGCAATCTCTCCCGCTTGATTTCCAGCCAACTCAGTAAAAACAAATGCCAAGTGTTCGTTTGCAATAGGTAAGTAAATAAGAATAATTTAAAAAAAAAAATTTCGAGCGATACGTGATAGAAGAAGAAAAAGCGTTTACAGTGTTTTTCCCCTACGTTTCAGGTGCCTCAACGTTTTCTCGTCGACGGAGCGATTGCAGCGGCACACCGTGGATTGCATGCGCTTGAACGAGTACGCGGTGCAATTGCCGTCGGAAGAGGAGAAAGTTTTGCGGTTCCAGCATCACGAATGCAAGGAACGCGTGCCGTTTGTCATCTACGCGGATTTTGAGTGTTTGCTAGAGGAACTGGAGCAGCCAGCGATGGAGCATCGTCGTCGCAAGTACGAGTATCAACGCCACAAAGCTTACAGCGTAGGCTAGGTACTACGTACATTGTTCCGACGACCCGACTCTGTGCAGATATCGAGCATATCGCAGCGACACCGACTGTGTGCAGTGGTTTGTGCGTGAACTGCGCGAATTCGCGAACGTTGCGTACTCGTGGTTGTGCGTCAAGAAACCCATGGCGCCGTTAACGCAGCAACAGTGGCGGAGTTTTTACGGAGCAACCGCGTGCCACGTGTGCGGAGGACCCTCCGCATTGACCGAGGTGAGGGCGACAGGAAAGTGCACGATCATTGCCACTCGACGGGCGAGTACAGGGGTGCGGCGCACAGATCGTGCAACTTGCGCTATCAACGTTCCTGCATGATACTCGTGGTGTTCCACAACCTGTCCGGCTACGATGCGCACTTTGTTATCCAGGAGTTAGCAAACGCGTTCAACGGAAAGATCAGCCTCCTACCGTTAACGAAAGAACGGTACATCTCTTTTATGAAGGATGTGGATGACCTCAGGGGCAATGACAAGAACTGGCGAAAAATGTTGAAGTTTCGATTCGTCGATTCGTTCAAGTTCTTGGCAACGAGTCTGCAGAAACTCGCGTCGGATCTCGGGAAAGAGCGACTGACGATTCACAGACGCGTGTTCGATCATCTTCCTGACGAATAATTCGATCATCTTCCTGACGAACAATTCGATCTCTTCACTAGAAAGGGGGTCTTTCCGTACGATTACGTGGCGTCGTACGACAAATTGAACGACACGCGACTACCGCCTCGTGACGCGTTCTACAATCGCTTGAACGATAGCAACGTGTCGGAGTCGGATTACGCGCACGCAACCAACGTGTGGAACAGTTTTCGCATACAAACGATAGGCGAGTACAGTGATTTGTACCTAAAGACTGATGTGCTGTTGCTCGCGGACGTGTTCGAAAACTTTCGTAGTGCATCTATCGCGAGCTACGAACTAGACCCTGCACATTACTGTACGTTACCGGCGTTCACGTTGAACGCGATGCTAAAATACACGCGCGTCGAATTGGAACTCCTCACCGACGTGGACATGCTGTTGTTCGTGGAGCGTGGTATATGCGGCGGCCTGAGTCAGTGCTCACACAGGTACGCGCGCGCCAACAACAAGTACCTGCCAACGTCGATGTACGACGCGTCGCAACCATCTACGTACTTGATGTACTTCGATGTGAACAACCTGTACGGATGGGCAATGTCTCAGGCGATGCCACGCGGATGATTCCGATGGCTGGACGAGGCAACGGTGGCCAAGTTGAACGTGAACTCCCTGCCGGCGGACGATGGACCAGAAGGCTACCTGCTGGAAGTGGATCTGGAGTTTCCGCGGGATATTCACGACGAGCACGCGGACCTTCCGTTCTGTCCTGTGCGCGAGCACACACCCATCGGTAAGGAAACCAAGCTGATCGCGATGCTCCGCGGCAAGGAACGATACGTGATTCACTATCGCTACCTGAAACAGTGTATTCGACGCGGACTTTGCGTATCGCGAATTCATCGCGTTCTACGGTTCGATCAATCGCAGTGGCTGCGCGACTACATCAACTTGAACACGGACTTGAGGACGCGAGCCACCAGCGATTTCCAGAAAACGCTGTACAAATTAATGAACACTGCCGTGTACGGGAAGACGATGGAAAATGTGCGAAAGCGAGTGGACGTGCGACTGGTGACGCGGTGGGACGGACGGTACGGTGCTGAAGCGTTGATCGCGAAACCAAATTTCCACAGTCGCGCGATATTCTCGGACCACTTAGTCGCTATCGAACTGCGTAAACTCAAAGTGAAATTCGATAAGCCCATATACGTTGGTATGAGCGTGCTGGACGTGTCCAAGGTGTGCCTATATGAATTTCATTACGAGTATATGCGCGCAAAGTTCGGCGATAGGTGCAAAGTGTTGTACACGGACACCGACAGTTTAATGTATCAGCTGCAGTGCGATGACGCTTACGAGGAGCTGAAAAGTTACGTCAGTGCACGCTTCAACACGAGTGATTATGCGGTGGACAACCCGTACGATATGCCGCGCGTAAATAAGAAAGTGCCGGGTCTAATGAAAGACGAAAACAACGGTGCCGTAATGATCGAGTTCGTGGGACTGCGGTCGTGGGACGCGTCGGCGGCAACGACCGAGACCGAGACGAAAAAAGTGAAGGGTGTTAAGAGGAATGTGGTTGCGAACGAGATACGTTTCGAGGACTACGTTCGGTGTCTTCGCGAGCACGCGGAAACGACGATTCGACAGAATCATATCCGTGCGCGATTACACGACGTTTATTCCGTGACGGAACTGAAGACCGCGCTCAGTCCGTACGACGATAAACGATACGTACTTCCCGACCTGATCAACACACTTCCGTGGGGACACTCGGATTCCCGAGTACGACAACGATAGTGATAGTGATGCGTGTATGGATACCGCGTAGAGTGTGTGTGTGTGTGTGTGTGCGTGCGTGCGTGCGTGCGTGCGTGCGTGCGTGCGTGCGTGCGTGGGTGTGTACACATGTATATACGTTTCAGTAATGTCGCGTAACATGGTATTCCTGTATATAAATATAAGTATGCACTGTATCAACGAAATAATGTATAAGTATCGTGACATATTGTTGCTTTATTTTTGTGTTTCAAATACAGAGTATCGAATAAATGGATATATAGTTATGTAAGTAATAAGAATAAGGAGTCATTCTTGTGTGTCACAGAACATCCTTTTTCTGTATCCACGAGTTCTTGGACGAGTCGAATCCTAACCATTTCACGTACACCTGGTTCCCCTTGCGACAAATAATCTTCTCGATCAGATATACGTCCGTGCAGTTCGTGTTCGTAGAATCCGCCCGAGATCGGCTCTCCCGTGGAATCGCGTAGAACGTACGTTACAGGTTGCGTTCGTTGTACCGCCGTGATTTCGAACACCTCGGTCGACCAGTTCGGCGTGTATCCCTTCTCGAAGATCGTTTTGAATTTGCTCACGCGTACTTTATCACCGACGTGGAATTTCGCGGGTCATCGTCGTCGTTGTCGTTGCTCGATATCTAACGACGACGACGATACGACGAACGGTAAACGAGTGACGGAGGTCACGTCGACGGGTCGCGCGTTGATCGTGCGATGTTTACGATGATTGTAGGTGTGCACGAGCGTCGGTAGCAGATCCAACCAGCGATAGGAGGCGTTCAAGGAGAATTGTTTCCACATCAGGTTCTTCAGCGTACGATTGAAACGCTCGACGATCGACGCTTTCATCACGCTGTACGTCGAGTAGTGGTTGATTCCGCGAGTCTTCGTTAATTGTTGAAACTCCGAGTTGTAAAACTCCTTTCCCATGTCGATTTGTAGGTTTCGCGGACATCTGCCGCTTCGTCGCAACACGGTCGCGTTCGCTTTTCGTTTTCACGGGCACTGCCCACGCGTACTTGCTGAACGTATCGATGATGGTGAGTATGTAGTTGTAGCCATGATTATGGGTCGCGTACGCGCGTATTTCCACCAAATCCGCCTGCCACAGATCGTCGTAGCCTCGAGTAACTACGGGTCTGCGCGGGAAATTTCGTCTCGCGGGAGCGTGCAGTTCGTCGACCAATTGTATTCGCTCCTTACTCGTGCTCATCATAGCGGTGATAACGGCTGCTGCGAAGGTAACGTTCCACGATCAGCAACAAATACTGTACCAGGCACTCGAAGCACGTACGGTGTTGACGGGTTTTGTTATCGTAGTTGTCGTCGGCGTCGTTGTTCATCGCCGCGCTTCCTCGCGTTTCTGTACTTCGGCAACCGGTGTCACAAGTTCGACGAGTCTAGCATCAAAGTGTCGCTGCATCGTGATATTTATCGACTTTTCCAACTCACTCAAACGTTCGTCCATCGCGGTATTTATCGCAGTTTTAAACTCTTCCAGTCGATTCATTGTCGCGTCGTACATGTCATCATCCATAGTGTCGAGAGCGCGTCCGACGGTACGTTCCATGTCGTCCACGTAGCGTTTCGTCGCAGCATCGGTATCCTTCGTCGGATGCGCCACGCGACGTATCTTGCGTTCCATCGCGTCGAACGTCGACCGATCGGTGCTGTTCAGACACAGCCTGTTCTCCCGAACGTAATTCGCGACGAACGGATTCAGCAAGCGAATCGTCTCCATGCGTCGTTGATCGTTGTCACCGGTAGCGGTAGCATCGGCGGAGCCGTGCAAAGGTGTGCCAAACTTGTTCACCGACATGCTGGGTAGGCGGTGATCGCGAACGAGACTGACGCGTCGTCGATCCGACCGATCAATTTATGATGAGACCGGTTTCGCGAAGTTCCTCCACGGTTAATGCAATTTCGTTATTGTTACGTCCTGAAGGGACTGCAGTGAAACACCCCGAGCGGTTAGGGTGATCCACTGGGTTCGCTGCTCTGTCGAAGTGCTAAAGCACACCTTGACTATACTTACCGAGGAAGGAATAGGAGTAGAAGGGTTGAATCAATTGATATTCGAAATTTAGGAGGAAAACAACAAAGTAAGATATATTTTCGAGAAAGTCAGATCTGTGGTTAACATACCCTTCGGGACTACACTCCGTCCCAGTGTCGCTCGTTGTGCTCTCGGATGGCACACGGCACGCTTGCCGTCTAAGGTTTCGCCTACTTGCGATGTCGCTGACCCAAACGTAGGTCGTGGTTGCTTGCTGCGCTGTCAGCTAGCACACGGAAATCTTCGTATTGTAACCCGCGATGTGGAACAGTTTGCTATCCTAGTTCCGTCAACGTCGGTCACGGTTAACGCTCGAGGGCTCTCCCGGCTAGGCCGTTCTCGGTGCGTCGGATGGAGTTACCCTCTTGCGAATTACTACCCGCCGAGCGTGCTTCGCGGTGCAAACAATGGAACGATGACGCGATCTCTAGACGGCCCAGTGGCTCGTCGTAACTTCCTAAATCGGACTTCCAAATACCGATCAACTCGCGACTAAGAATGAAAATTATGTATCTGCTCGCGATGTCGCACGGTCCAAGCTTTTATAGCGCGATCCAGGTCAGAGCCACGCACTCCCCGTTTGGAGAACGGGGGAGAATTGCTCCGTCAGTTACTGCTTCTCGTAATTTCTATTGCTCCATGCCCTGGAATCTAGGGCCCGGACCATCGGTGGTCTCGTTGTATTTTCGCTGACGGATTCCGCGTCTGTCGACCTACTAACCCGCGCGCTGCGATTCCGCTGAATCGCCGATGACGAAATGGAATGTGACGCGGGGACAGCAAGCACGGAATGGACCTGAAGGGCCCATGTAACATTATCGTGTCCGGTGTGTCCGGCGTCGCGGGATGCCAAGAGCAATCGTAGTCTATCGACCAATTCGTTCGGATCGTCCCAATACACGTAATCGATCGCGTTATCGGTGACCGTCATCGCGTCATCGATGGGTAATCCGCGACCTTCGCGCGCGATCCCGCCGACGTTGCGGTCTCCGCGACTCAACAACACCGACACGATCTTCCTGTACTTGTTGCCCTTGTTGCCTAGCGTGGGTTTGCTGGCCGAATGGTCCCGTCGATGCGCGTTCGTCGCCAACAAGATGTCCCGGTACGCTTCGAGATCAGCATTTGTGTACGCTTGCTCGTTAGGCACTCGCATGAACAGCAGTTCGTACAAGCCTCGCGTACCCGCGTATCGCTTACACTTCGCGCTAACGTCGTCGTTCTCGCCGATTGTGAGCACGGAATCACCGATCATCAGCTGTTCATCGTCGCCTAGGTACACGCCGTACACGTTGTCGATCAGTTTCTTGGCGTCGGTGAAGAATAAGCGCAGATATTCGCGCGACAGCGGTCCGGCAGCGTTTCGAGTGTACGCGTCGAGGTTTTCGACGGTGGGTTTTGGTTCGAGAACTTCTCGAATCGTTTCGTCCGTCTCACCCTGCTCCGGCTCGTGTTCCTCGGTTGTTTCGTAGACGGTGTTGTCACCGTTGTCGTCGTCGTCGTCGTCGTCGTCGTCGTCGTCGTCGTCGTACGAATCAGAATCCGGAAGCGGTATCGTTTCGGGTCGTATCATCGCGTCGGCTGTGGACGGAGTAAAGGATAGTCGTTTCTTCTTCTTCAAACGGTGTTGTTGTTGCTGATGTTTTAGCTTGATGAGCGATGGTCGTGGCTTCGATGGTATCGTTGAACTCATTTTCAACGCCGCAGTGTTCTCGACCAAGTGTTTCAGCGGTTCGACGATCGGACGCGCACTCTCCTCCTCCGCAGCTTTCGTCGTCATTTTACCGTGTTTAAGACTCATATACTTCTTTCGTATAGCGTCGCTGATTTTAGCAATTTTCTTTTTCATCTCGACGTCTCCCAACTGTTATTGTTGTTGTCTACGACGTCGTTTCTGTTTCCTTTCTTGTTGCCTGATCTCCATGTTGACATCGCTAGTAGCTGCTTCGTTAGACATCCTGGTGGTGCTCGACGAAGGACTCGCGATCTACTGAGATTCACGCGCTACCACGAACTCGTTAAATCCTCGTCGATACCGACCATCGTACATGGCACGGTCCTTGTCGATGACCACGAAATCGTAGCGTCGTCTCCAACATCTCGCGCACAGGTCGTTGAACACCTCGAACGTCATGTCCGTGTTCACGTGATCGTTGTACACGCGACGCAAGTTCGTTCCGTCCTGTTTGAACAGCACGAGAAAATTCACGTTGTCTCTGATCAAGTGTTTCGGTATTCGCGCGTACGATTGGCACAGGTAAAAGCAATCCACGTTCGCGTGCCTGCCCATAGAGAAGTATTCGCGGATCGCTGTCTGTTCGTCGCACGCCACGTCGTCGAACACGAAGATCGAATCGGGTCGAGCGTCTCTCGGCGAAACGATCTTGGCGGTGTCCGAGTAGGGAAAGTACCCGAGTCCGCCGACGCGCGACAACACTCGCTCCAGATATCGATACTTTGGTTGTCACAACGATTTCGAGTACACGTACACGTTCTCGAAGCGCAAACCGTTCGGACTCTCCAGCAAGCTGAGAAGCACGTTAGTTTTCCCGCACCCGGACGGACCGCAGATCATGGCTCGCACGCTGTTCGGCAACAACGAACCGTGCCTGCGCGAACGACTCTCGTCCCACGTCAAATCCTCCAACGTCCTGTTCGCGGTCACGCGAATAGCGTTCGGTTGTTTCGCGAATTGCATGTTCTCTAACCCGCCGAAACCGCGACGTCACTGCTATTTATACCTGCGACACCTGTCGAGCGAATCAGAATCGTAGCGCTCGTCGAACCGATCGCTATCGAAGAACCGTTCACTTACGACTGTCTTTGCAACCCCGAGTATCTGCATTTTCACATGTATGGTCGCGGTAACGCGTAGACCAACAACGACGAAGAAGAAGTCAACGAAAACAGGATCGAGACTCGTGAACAGGATCATAAACCGTTTACCGATAGAGCTGCACATTCCGGGGTATCAGTTCTGCGGACGCGGAACGCGTTTGCTGAAAGGATTGGCTCGCGGCGACAAAGTTATAAATCCGCTGGACGCCGCTTGTCGGGAGCACGATATCGCGTACTCGAGTCGAAAGGATTTGGAGGGACGACACGAGGCGGATCGCGCGTTAGCCGAACGAGCGCGAGAACGAGTGTTCGCGAACGACGCGACTTTCGGTAAAAAAGCAGCGGCAACTGGAGTGTGGGTCGCGATGAAAGCTAAGACTAAACTCGGCATGGGTGTACGAAGAAGAAGAGGAGGAGGAAGAAGAGGAGGAAGAAGAGGAAGAACTACGGGACGGAAACGCAAGGTCAATGGACAACGACGCCGTGTCCTACCGATAGCGAAACGCGGAGGCTTTCTTCCGCTTCTTTTGCCCGCTCTGTCGGCTATCGGTGCATTAGCCGGTGGAGCTGCGGGTATCATCAAAGCGGTCAACGATGCGAAGGCCGCGCGAAAACAGGTGGAAGAAACGATGCGTCATAATCGGGCGATGGAAGGGCGAGGAATGTATCTGGCACCGTACAAGCGTGGCGCCGGCATGCACCTGAGACGACGACCGAGGAAAACAAAAAAAACTCCGTTGGACCGGGCTTGCGACGATAACGCGACATCAGCTACAGCAACAACCTATGACGAACCAGCAATTAGAGTGCGAGTGCATCGACATACCGTTCTTTCAAGGGGTGTTTATGCGAGACACGCTCCCGGCGCGCGTACGTCCGAACGAATGCGGTATCGCGAATCTTGACGAGTATTTCGACAGTTTTGGGAATTTGCAACTACCCGCGGAATTGATCGATTACTTCGGACAGGGAACGACAACTACGATCACGATCAAGTACAATCACGATCGTTTTCAACGTTACGACCAGATCAATTGTGGTCATTTGTGCGTACAATTTCTACGGCAAAAACTCTGGAATTTTGGCCTCGGCGCTACCCGAGACAAATTGACGCTCTACCGTACGTCCGAGTCACTTTCTCTCTCTCTCTGTCTCGCCCGCGTAACCTACAGTGGTACAATGTCGCTGACGCTCACGTTAACGGGTCGGAGCAGCGTGCTCACGGTCACTTATTTTCCACCGATAGATTTGAGCGACGGGCAGTACGAATTAGGACTCGCCGACTTGGAGACGTTTCACACGATACCGAACATCCACTCGAACAACGATAATTTCTATTTCGTACCGAACAAGAACACCGCAACCCCCGACGTCGATGTCGCTCGCGAATCCATTACGATTCCCCACGGCTCCTACGAATTAGACGCTATCGCCAAGCACTTGAGACGTCGACTGCTCGAGCGATATCCTCGAAGACGCGGTACCACCGAGACCGATAACGATGAAACCAACGAGGATGACACCGCCAAGAATCCGCTAGTGCTACGAGCTAACAACAAAACCATGAAAAGCGAACTATACTGTGCGTTCTTCGTGGACTTTACGCAACCGAACAACGTGGGCTCGTTGCTAGGATTTTCCCCGACGCGTGTCTTATTGCCGAGAATCTGGCACGAATCCGACGAACCCGTGAACATTATAAACCTTAACGTGATCAGAGTAACGTGCAACCTCACTACCGGTGTGTACAGCAACGACAAACCGGTACACACGATACACAAATTTTCACCTCGCGTACCCCCGGGATATATGATATCGGAAACTCCGCGACACGTCATTTACCTACCGATCGTTGCACGAGCGACACTCACTGCTAATAAAGACAGGAAGCGGAACAAGAGGACTAAGAGGAATAAGAAGAGGAAGAAGAAGTGACAAACCGTTGATTCATCGAAACGCGCGTTTCTTACGAACCCTGGGATTCATCGTAACGTACTGATATATCACGTATATACACATATGTGTAACACGATGTACACCATACTGGACGTGACGAGTGCACCGTCTTTCGACGATCGTATCACGAAGATCGAGGTGCACTCTTACAATCCATACGCCAACACGACGTTCGACAATAACGATGAGATACGAATACACATTCAGCAACAAGATGTGTACACGTTTCCGTGCGAAAGTTATCTCTACGTCGAAGGACGCGCCTCTTTGATGGCACCCGCGACGGCGGAACACGAAGCGAAAACCGCGAGAGTTAGGCTGGATAACAATTGCGTCGCGTTCATGTTCGACGAGATTCGATACGAATTGAACGGAGTGGAGATCGATCGTTCCAGAAATCCGGGAATCACCACCGCGTTGAAACATTACGCGTCGTTGTCCGTCGATAGGAGCAAGACGCTGATGAACGCCGGTTGGAACCATACCATCGCACATGACAAAGACATTTTTAGTAGCGTGTCGTTCAATTTCTGCGTGCCCATGAACACGTTACTAGGATTCTGCGAAGATTACAGACGCATCGTGATGAACACGCGACACGAGTTGATCCTAATTCGCGCGCGACTCGATACGATCGCGATGTACGCGGCATCCCTCCCATCCTCCGCGATTATACCGAAACTGGTAATACGCAAGATACACTGGCGTATGCCGCACGTCGCGTTAGAAGACTCTTGCACAGCGATCGATCGATCGCGATGAGTTTCCGATCGTGGGAACTGCACGAGTATCTGTTGCTGCAAACGACTACGAAACACGCGTTCATCTGCAGCCGCGGGTGACAGTTGTTTTACTACATACTACTACTACTACTACTACTACTACTACCTAACAATGTTATCCGTCGTGGTTGACCTGGAACGCTTTAAGACCGAACGTAACACGTTCGTCGCTAAGGAAATTGCGATTCTCGCGAACAATCGCGACACGGAAACGACCGTCTGTTATTGGATTTTCGAACCACCGTACTCCTACGCTCGCCTGTCATCGTTCGAGAAGCGTCAAGCGACCTGGCTCACGGCGCATCATCACGGGCTTCGCTGGTCCGACGGCTGGGTACCGTACTACAGGTTTCAAGAAATGCTCACCCGCGAGCTCGCAACCGTCGACGTGGTGTACGTCAAGGGCATGGAGAAAATGACCTGGTTATCGCAACTACTCCTACGAACAAATCCACCAATCGTAGATATCGTTGAGATGTACGAAAAGAACAAGAAAAAGAAGAACGACTCCGACTCCGACTCCGACGAGAACACCAACGATGGCTCAGACGTGAACGACGATTATTATGGACTCTTGCCTGACACGGTCGTTCGTAAACTCAAAGCAATGCCTGCAACGAACACCGTAAGATGCGCTTTCCATAACGGCGGCGGCGGTTGTATGTGCGCGCTAGAAAACGTGCAAAAAGTTTGGACGTATATGCGATCTGAAATTTAAGGTGAGTGATGCGTTTCTAGATTAGGTATGTGTAAAAACAATCCTACGATCTGCTTAACCGTTTTCTTTTTATTGTTGGTTCCAGGTTCCACGGAGCGTATGCGGTCTTCTTCTTCATCGTACCTCATACTATGCTTGCTATTATTCTACGGAGCGTGTACAGTATTTTTTCCTTCATCGTACCTCATACTATTACTGATATTCTTTATAAATGTATAACACATGCAAACAACTTTGTATGAATAAAAAAACTATTGTTCATATTTTTTTTGTTTTTACCATTCTCCTCCTACTCCTGCAACGTTGATACTACGTTTTTTCCCCTGAAACTACAAATTGTTGGTACTACGTCTACGTGTAAAAAGAAAATTCACTATATGTATAATACATTTTTTTTATTTTTCTCATCCTCCTCCTCTTACAACGCACAGTGTTCGACGTAATGTACAAAAGTCAAAAATCCGAAGTGTTCGATGCACAAATTCTTGTATCTTAAAATGTTAATAAAGAAACGTAGTTTTTAATGCTACCCATAACTTTTGCTCAATTTACCAATTTGTTGTAAAAAATGGCGCTAGAAATTTATTCCAAATCTCGGTGCATTTTTTCAAACACGTTCCATAGGCGGATTGTTTATGCTTTTCATTTGATTTGTAAAAGTTGTGTTTAATACTGTCATACCTTCAAAACTGCCAAGTCAGTTTTTTACTATCCTAACAATTTGTACGAATATTTTATGTTAAGTGTTTATCAACTTCAAGGAGACTTTTAAAAAAAGTACCAAAAAGTACCTCCGTGATTTTTTTTATAAAACTTTAGGGGACATTAAGCTTTATATTCCCGTCAATTTCAACTGCCCAAATTTGCCCGAAACAGAAAAAAGTAAAAATCATTATTAAGACGTTCGCCGCTCATGCCCGTGCTACGCCGGCCATTCGGGCCCGTGCTGCGCCCGCTGCGTAGGGCTACTCGTACATTCCGGACGTTTAGTCTACACATTCATCTGTTCTCAAACTTTGTCTTTACAATGTATTGGCATTTGTTCATCATGGATGCTTTCTTCAGTTCTGGAAGAGCAGTCACAGCCAACACACAGCGTTTCACCGAGTTTTCTAAGTTAATATAGTGCTATACATATATACGTACATTTTGAAAGTATTGTTTGGCTTAAATATGAGTAAGTAATGTTTATTAAATTCTTTTGCAGTGGCTAGAAATTTCATGTTTTATTTAGCTACCCAAGTTTGCCCCAAATGGAGTTGTTGCCCTTAACACAACACATTACATATATTTTGCATAATATATAATAAAAGCAATATTACCTGATGGGCCTTATTACACGCATTTACCTTACATGTATTGAAAAAAAAATTTGAAAAAAAATTATAACATCAAAGATGTATAAAAACAGTCCTTTTATAAATAAATATGAAATTTATTTTCAAAAATTTTAGTCTACTGGGAAATTATCAATTTTTGTCCATTTCCCTATACCCATCGAACACTGTGCAACGACGAGTTACATAACCTAGTCCTATACTCGCTTCTTATAGTACTAACGCACTTCTTAAGGGGGTATACAGGTCACGTGGCACGGGCAATGCACCGTGCTGTAATACCGACAATTTAACTTGAAACATGGGTTTGGCATTTTTCGTTTTTCGTCCTTATATGAGCAGATTTTGGGGTGGGCGAGATCTCATTCGAAAGAGGAAGATTCAATACGGAGCGCTCTGCTCACCGTTTCAGTCACAAAACTCTTTTAGTGACCTAAAAATACTTAAGGAGGTAAACACGCCACGTGACACGGGTAATGCAGCGCGCTGTAATACCGACAATCTGACCCGAAACATGGGTTTGGGGGAATACGCTTTTCGTCCTTATATGAGCAGATTTTGGGCTGCGTGAGGTCTCATTCGAAAGAGGAAGGTTCAGTGCAGCGCGCTCTGGTCATCGTTTGAGTCACAAAACTCTTTTAGTGGCCTAAAAATACTTGGATTCATGCGGGTGTATTTTCTCGACTTTTGCTCTACTTTCAACACTCATATTATTAGATATCAACACAATCTCGTCGAACCATGACCAGGGCGCGCTGCACTGAATCTTTCTCTTTCGAAAGAGACTTCGGCCAGCCCAAAATTCGTTCATATAAGGACGAAAAGCGTATTCTACTAAACCCATGTTTCGGGCCAGATTGTGTCGGTATACAGCGCGCTGCATTACCCGTGTCTACCCCCTTAATATCTCTAGTTCGCTCACTCCGTCGCTGCGTTCGCGAACTGATAGTAACACACACACACGCACGCACGCACGCACGCACGCACGTGAATTACACGCAGTCCACGTGTGTGTTACTATCACTACTGCTTCACCGCTGTAGAACCTTGTATCGGTGTGTGTTGTCGTCCACACATACACGTGTCACTTATGCACCAAGGACAACAATATATCTGTCGCAGGCACATGAGTAACACATGTACGCGTGGTTCAACTATCATCACTGTTCACATTGTTCACATGTATCCACTATATAGTTACATTCTCAACACGCACTACTACTGTCTCTTCGATGCTTTGATAATCACAGAGTTGAGCACTGGCACTGTATTGCATGAAGCTGCACATACGGTGCACAGTGCTTATCCTCGTAACCATCGATATAGAAGTTGTAAGTCTACGCGAATGCACCTGTATATGAATCACCAGTACATCTGACACTAGACCTCCGCTACCACATCTGAAAAACCATAGTAGCAGAACTGGAGTGCCAGGCGCACGTGTGGTTCGAATTTCCACGCCGTTAACATTGTATACGGTAACACGTATACACACACGATTGTACTTGAGATAGCGTTCGCACTACTAACACTTTGACGTCTGTATACACACAAACTACACGTATCACTCTTCGGGGAGGGATGGCCGCTTCCTAGGGGAGGGATGACAGGTTCCTCTGGGACGGATGACCGCTTCCTCGGGGAGGGATGACAGCTTCCTCGGGGAGGGGTGGCCGCTTCCTCGGGGAGGGATGATCGCTTCCTCGGGGAGGGATGATCGCTTCCTCGGGGAGGAATGCCAGCTTCCTCAGGGAGGGATGACCGCTTCCTCGGGGGAGGGATGACAGGTTCCTCGGGGAAGGATGACAGGTTCCTCAGGGAAGATGACAGCTTCCACGGTAGCACATGCATCGAAACTGAAAACATCATTCTGTAGCGCACTTACGGTCAACTAATACTTGCGATATATTCCTTCAACTAGTTCCTATCGATGAACAGCTTTCTGATTCGCATTTGTAATAAATCGTCGCGGCGACGCGCTTGCATTTTTTAAAGATTGCGATAAGCATGGCGTATGGTAGGGGCGGTCCACGAGTAGGGATGTACTCGCATCTGTCATCAGTGACCATTCGGATATCTCGTTCCTTATTCACTATATGGGCACTGTTCTTCTCCTTCTTCTTCTCGCTGTCCTTCTACGTTGACACAGGACTATGCTCACGTATGCTTCCACACCCCCGCGTCACCATGCATATGCATACTATGTTACAGTCGATAGGTTCCCACGATATATTTTTTTACGCGAATATTTCATACATCGATACTTGCTTCTTCCATCTATATTTTCGTCTCATTTTACACTTGCTGTACACTTCTTCCTGCACTGTTTTTTCCCACTCATCACGTTTTTTTCCTTTTTCTTTTGCTTTTTTCGTACTATGTATGACTTCACTATCCCCACCACCAACAAACTGTACCTTTGCACATGTGTGTGAGTGTGTACACCACTATAAAAGGGGTATCGATCGGTTTTTCGGACCACAGTACATCGCATACGTTCGTGCCTGCACAGTCACTATCCGCGACCGTTCAGTAGACTCAGTTGTAGTCCGTATCCGAAATGTTTAAACGCCATTGCAACGACACTTTCTACATGGGTGAGAGCCACCTCAACCGCTGCAACGTTGCGGATTTCTCCACTAAACAACACCGTTCGTATATAAGGTACGTAGTACACTTTTGCATACTTTTTCATTTACACGAAACCGTTCGAAACATCAACTGTGGGTATGTTTTTTTTTACAGCGATAACTCTACACTATCGCCCAAGAAAGCCATCGTTCGCATCATGGGACGTGATTACCCCTTGACCAGGACTACCTACAAACGGATCGCAATTGGAATTCGTATCGATCGGGATTCGTGCTGCGTTGAAATCGCCATAGTCGACAACAAATCCAACGAACTGTGTTTCCCCATGTCTACGTGGAAACTTCTCCTGCAGCAAGAGCCTGAGATACTTCAAAGTTTCCGAAATGATACAACTCCGTCGCATTCAGATCCTATCATCGTCGATAATTTACGCATCGACTTCACGCGAATCAACAATCAACGAATCGTCAAAATATCGGATGGTAGTTGCACCATATAGATGACCGAAGCTACGATACGTCAAATGTTCAAATACGATCGCTGCATCGATCGTATGTTCTCATGGTTGTCGGAACTTCTAACCTCCGTCAGCAGCAAGTACGCTTCCTTTGTAGCCATTATACGCACCGCTACGACACCGACCGCGGACTATGAAAACTTATTTCAGAAAGCGAATACTTCGAACCGCATTCTTTGTTGGATTGTGAATTATTAGCGTTATGCTTGGATTCGATTATACGCGATGCTCGCAACGTATCCCAATAATATGTACATGTCTCTTTGCTTTACCAATAAATAGTTTTTTTCATACGAAAACCTGTATTGTCTGATACCATGCACGATCCTTTCCAGTCCGCACAGAATATCATTTCTCTCAAACATTATGCAGTGTTCCTTCGATGTTCATTTCTTACAATAGGTATGTTAGGATCTCGAAACATCTATACCTCTTATTACGCATTTCGAATAGTATCACATCTCTCGCACCGAATATGTTCTTGTTAATCATCTCTAGCCCAATGGACCGCCTACACCAGTATTTGCTTACGTCGATTTATTTTGCATACATCATGTTCTGTTGATACGTGATCGCTTTTACGCATGTGTGTATTCTTCTCGAAAGTTCACCTTCGCTCATTATCGCGAACAGGAACGTGTCGGTCTGCTTCGAATTTTCGCGCACCGATGCTGCGTATTATTCTCGGAAGTGGTAACCTTCTATCGTTACAGTTCTATGTTTTGAGAGCGCGATTATCGCATCAGGTTTCGCCTTGCATCTTCTACGCGTCGTGTCGCCATATGTTTTTTCCCGACCAGACGAGGAACACAGACAGAGAGATATACGAAAATATCATACCTCTCTCGCACACCTTGTTTGAACGCCACCGCTATCGCGACCGCCATCGCGCCTTCGGTACGCTTTGAATTTTCGCGCACCGGTGCTGCGTATTATTCTCGATAGTGGATCTTCCATCGTTACGGTTCTATGTTTATAACGCGATTATCGCATTAGGTTTCGACTTGCACCTTCTACGCGTCTTTCACCGTATGTTTTTTCCCGACCGGACGAGAAACACAGACAGAGAGAAATATACGAAAATATCGTACCTCTCTCTCACACACCTTGTTCGAACGCCGCCGCTATCGCGACCACCATTGCGCCTTTGGACAACGATAGTTAGAAGCGGGTCGGTCCGCTTTGAATTTTCACGCACCGCTGCTGCGTCTTATTCTAGGAAATTGGCCTTCGATCGTTCTATGTTTTGGACGCGCGATTATCGCATTAGGTTTCGACTTGCATCTTCTACGCGTCTTACCTCGTGTTACGCAAGATCTCGCAAGCTAACCTTCGATGGCCGTATGTTTTGACTACGCCCCTAGACAAGGAGAAATGCATATCGTGCGTCTCTCTCCGGTACGCTTCGAATTTTCGCGGTTCAGAGATAGCGCGCACCGCTGCTGCGCATTATTCCCAGATTACGCGATACGAAACTGCTACGAAAATATCGGGGTACGATCTGACTTTGGGGCGATAAGAGGGTTGCGGATCGCTTCCTGCGGCGCGTCGAGTCATCGCCGGTACCCCCTCCCACCTCTCACGCACGCGCGGGCGTGTGCGTGCGTCTGTGCGAACACGTCCCCCCTCCACCGGCTCCATGGGCCGGCTTCCCTCACCCGCCGCCTCCTCGCCCACGGTGTGGTAACCCTCACCCCGCTTCTCCCCTCGCCGACATTTGGATTAGAATCGGCCTTATATAGCTACTCACTTGCGTAGCACGACCCCCCCCCCCCGCGCGAGCAGGGTGCAGAGCTCATCGTGATCCGCGAGTGCCGAAGAGACCTCGTCTGCCACAAATAGAACGTCATCGACGTAAAATTGAGTCCTGAGAATCTGTCGCCCTCGCGGATATCGCCCTCCTTCGTCGGTGGCTAGCTACGGGAGAACCCGCATGGCTAGATAAGGCGCGGAGGCGGTGCCGTAAGTAACGGTCCGGAGCCGAATACGTAAGGGGCACTCCCTCGGGGTGACGGTACCACAAAATACACTGTAGGTTCGACTCGCTCGGGTGCACGAGGATTTGCCGGTATATTTTCTCGATGTCGGCCTTGAGGGCGAAGCGAGGGAGACACCGCTGGAGAAGTACAGCCCGGATGTCGCGCTGCAACTTCGGGCCGACCAGCATGTGGTCGTTGAGGGAGGTCCTGTTCGACGTCGGGCTCGACGCGTTGAACACGACGCGTAGCTTGGCGTCCGCGCCGGCGGCCCTTTTCACTACGGCGTGATGGGGCAAATATAACAAACGTGGAGGTGTGTCGGCCCTCGGCGGGATGGCGACCTCCTTCATATGCCCGAGCGCTTCGTATTCGGCTAAGAAAGAATGATACGACCTCTCCAGCGTCGCGGCCCCCGCGAGGCGCCGGTCGAGCGAGCTCAAGAGGGCGGTTGCGTGAAATCGGGTCTCGCCGACATCGAGCGGAGGTCCGGACGTTAGGGGCAGTCGGACGATGTACCGACCGTCCGCCCGCCGCGAATGCGTGCCCACGAAATGCTGCTCGCAGCCCGCGTCGTCTGGGGCGATTGGCGTTGGCACGGTTGCCACTTCGACCTCCCAAAGGACAATGTTAAAAATAGGTTAACTTTGGCATTGACGACCAAGGAATAATTTTTTCACGGATCGATTCTATACCTTCCAAGGAACAAAAAATGTATTGGCCATTTTTCCGAGAAGTGACGGGAAAGTTGTGGAAAATGAGGCCGAAGTGCAAGAATATGACTGAGACCAGGGCGCGAATTTTTCGGTTTGATTCTCTTCGGAGCATGATCTACTGGCAGAGTAATCACTTAAAAAATCATAACAAGGATTATTTATATCAATTATAATGAATTAGTAAAAAAAATTATTTAAGATTTAATATCGACCGTATTGATTAAATTACTATGATTTCGGCGCAAGGTTCGGTCACTTTATACAAATTCAAAAAGTCGTTTTGCAACTATTCACTAGTCTATAAAATATAGAGTTTCCGACGTTTCGGTCCAGATTTGGACCTTTATCAAGGAAAGATGTAAGTATAAGAATATTGCGTGAACTATTAAATTTATTAGTCGGCGCGTTCAAATAGTAACGTCCGATACTTGAGTCGGTTGGAAGATGACTAAAGTAAATACCGGGCAAACGACAAGCATCAGAAGGTGAAAACAAAGGCAAGGCCAAAACGAACCGTTGAATAATATGTATGAACGTTCGAATTTCGAAACAATACCGTTTATAAAACCAATCACTTTATTGCAAATATGTCATATGCAATGACATTTGATGTTAAATAGCAATATAATTTTACATATTTTTTAAGATGTGTAAGACATAAGTATGATCATAATTGCAGAATTAATAGAGAACTACATCATAGGCATTACTTTTTTAGTAATGTAGCGTAATATTCTTGTATTTTAGGTGTTTCATACCTAAGGTTAACGCTAGGTTGTTTAATCATATGTAGTGTCTCTAGAAGAATTCTCTGATTTAGATTGATTTCTTTATCTATAATTCTTGCATTTTCAAAATCGAATCTATGATCATACTCTAATGAGTGCTTGGTTAGAGCGGTATGTTGTAAGGGAGACAAAAATATATTTCTTTTATGTTCGTAAATTCGCCTTTCTAAATGTCTTGAGGTTTGACCGATATACACTTGATTGCATCCCATGCACGGAATTGAATAAATAACGTTTGAAGCTTTTGACATAGGTAATTTGTCTTTGATTGAAGGAAACAAGTGCTTAGTATAGAATGGTATTTTAAAAATAGTGTGTATTCCGACTCTTCTGAATATTCTTTTAATGTCGTTTGAAATGTTATTGCAAAAAGGTAAAACGACAGTGTTTCTCCAACTGATAGAACCTATTTCTTTGTTTCTTTCTTCCTTCTGTTTTTCCACCAATACTGGATGGTAAACTTCAAAAATCCGTTCTTTAATAATTGCCGAATCAGGTCTATAGGGGGTATCCGTTACGTTTTAACGTATTTTTCAGAAGGAGCAAATTATTTGGCCGGAATTCCGGTTCAGAAAGCAAAACAGAATTAGTATTCTGTATAAACATCAAAGTGGTGATAAATAATGCTTTATCGATATTATAAATATCGAAAACAAGAAATTCTTCTAGTAATAGAACGTAAATAAGGATAAGCAATAGGTGTTAAACTAAGTTGAATGTACAATAATTAATCTACTCTTGTGGTCGTTAGTTATATGTTTCGTCTTCATACATCTGTGTCACTTTCTTCGGATGACGATGTATTTATGAAATAACCATTCGGAAAGCTCGTAGACAAACGGACTGAAGATTTGTGTCGAGTGTGACGTCCCACTATTTTTCGCGCGGTACCATTCTAAGATCTCTATCCTAAATGTTAAAATCACTCCACCAAAGTCCTTCAAACTCAAATCTTACCCCTTTTTCCCAATCGCTGATCACTGTTGTGCCCAGGCAACGCCCAAGCACATGTGTCAGACATACTGTCATATATTATACATATTATATTACGTTACGAAACGTTCGAGACGTTTCCAAGCTAAGACAGCCGCTAGCGACCGAATCTACAAAATCAGCAATATGCGAACGCATCGCCGCGACCGGGCATGGTAACGCGTACCACGCCCAGCAGGACATAAAAGCCAATTCAGCACCGCCAATCGAAGACTCTAGACCTGACTCTCGACCTGTTAACACGGCTATAACTCTTGTATATCTCAGTCTAGTTTAATTAAAGTTTGAATAAAGACTTAGTTTCTGAGTTTAATCGAACTTGGTGTAGTTCACCCAGTAGATTCCTATCTTTTGTTCACTCCCGAACCTACGATTTCGCCAAATTCCATACCAACCTTGCGAGCCATCACGCAAGGCACAACAAAATTGGTGACAGCGGTGGGATATTGCATCGTAAAAACTCTTACTGAGCCTTGACGCAACCGATTGATTGACGTCGACTGAGGTTGAACTACCTCCGACCAGATTATTGGATCATCTTACAAGGGGAGTCCACAGTGAGGTGTACATCGATTTTGATGAGCGTTGGCACGATGAATCTATGTCGAAAATAAGTAAATACGTGTCCGAGCGTTTGTGCCATTGGGCCTTAATAACAGAGATAATTACATGTAAATTATTAAACACTTCATAGCGCCGATGGAAACCATAAAAGCCATAACCACAATTTAAGAATATGCCGTGGAGCGTTCGGTAAGACGTCAGTATGGCGTTGTTGCGGTCGTGAGTTCGATTCCGCCTGTGTCTCTATATTTTTTTCATACTTTATTTTTTCCACACCTTATTTTTTCCACACTGTATGAATAGTGGCCACCATCGCGCGATGGGGTACCACCGGAAACTTCGATAAGACTTCGCAGTACTGTTCCTGAATAATTAATATACCTATATCATAAGAACTATTATATAATAACGAGCGGTAATCTCGAAAAATTAGCATCCCAAAATTAATATCAGTACACAATTCAACTTACAGTAACAAAATGAGATATATATTTATGTTCTTACGTTTCCATTATCTGCAGCTCTCCCAGTGATATTGATCATAAAAACATTCGAAACATAAAATGTTCCTGCATGCAGCACACTTTATAAAATCCTGATTTGCTACATCTACAATTCGATCGCCTCAGGTCTGTTGGAAAGCAAACTTCATTCACATTTGCGAACACAGATCTTGACGGAATTAATTTTGACGTGAACCAGGCGTATTTAATCATATCTTCAAAAATTGGAGCAGACAGTTGGTGGTGTATAAGAGAATGAATTTTAATTGCATCTTCCCTCGAAGATAAATGTTCATTTTTCTATAGGACATCGACCGCATTTTGTATTTTTTTAATAAAATTCTTCATCTGCCTAATGAAATAGACGTCCAATGGTTGGCAAAACGGTGTGCAGTCTGGGGAAATAACTGCTATTTGGGAGCTGTCGTATTTTCGGATGCGTTTGTCGATTGTTTGTAAAAAAAACAAAAGAAACACATGCCATAAGCCACCGAAATAATCGGCATTGCATTAGTGGCAACAAGAAGCATTCTAATTTTCTCAAAGTTTTGTGAAACGTGCGATTTCTAACGGTGAATAAAAAAGTGGTGTTTGCAGAATGGCAACGAGATAAGCAGTAGTGCAAGAATTAACAAGTGGAGCTTCCACCGAAACCATCTTCGATGGAAAATACGACTACGCGTTCCTGGCCTTCTATGACAAAGACGATATTGCGAACAACTTGAAAATTTGTTGCGGAATTTTAGAGTCACTGAATATTACCACAGGACCAACGAAAGAACCCGTATCGGAAAAATCGATAGCTATAGGCGAAAAAATGGCTAAGGCTATCATCGAAGTATTAAAAGAAATGGATTTTCACGAACAAGAGGAATTATTTTTCTGTAACGAAGATATTCCAGGAGAAGATAAAGAAAATATAGTGCCAGGAGCCGTTTCAAGTGCAAGTTCAGCGTCGAGCACATCATCTGACAATGAAATAGATATGGACGTCGAATATGGACCGGATAGCAAAGCAATAAAATCCGATTACATACCGCTGGACACAAAAATTAAAATTGTAAATTTAGTCAGGGAACATCCGAAATGGAGTTTGAAGACCATACGTCGTAATGGAGGTAGCTCACTTGACTCCAAAAGACATATATATATATATATATATATATATATATATAGATGGCGAACAGAAATTGAAAGCGGTGGAGGAGTAATGGAAAAACATAATATGATAAATAAATGGACTCTCGACCGATTCCATGAAGCTCGGCAACAAAAACTTCCTGTTACAACAAGAATGCTGCAGCAATGGGCCACTCAAGCGGCTATGCAATTTGAAGGGGCAATTTTTCGTTTTCCGCATCGCACGGTTGGGTCAACAAATTTAAATTGCATAATTCGATTCGCCAGAGGAAAGTGACCCGTTATATTAAATCGCGGAATGCTCTGGCTCTGCCCACTATTTTAAGGATAGCAGAAGAATTTCAAAAAACAACTTCAACAATAATACCAAATTTTAATCCGGATTTCATGTTAAACACGGACCAAAGTGGCTGTGAGTACAGAATGAATATACAGCGAGTTTTGTCTCACAAGGGAGAAAAAATGACAGAAGTTTTTCTTGGAGATTTCAACAAGGTCACGCATAGTTATACAGTACAGTATACTATCTCCGCTTCTGGAAAACTCCTTCTGAAAGTTTTCTTTTGCTTGCAAGAAGCGTAAGGAACTTTTGGCCCTCGCGTTGCCATAGATACAAAAATGTATACCTAACAGCCTCCAAATCCGGAAAATTAACAAAATCTCATTTCATGACGTTTCTGACCAACGTCATGAAAGAGTATTGTGGGCACCAGAAATTCCTGTTCCTCCTCGATTCGTGGGGAGGTCAGACAGATTTGCAAGAAATAAATAGTATTTTCACGGATGAGGAAGGGAACTGCAGCTCCCAAATAGCAGTTATTCCCCCACACTGCACACCGTTTTGCCAACTATTGGACGTCTATTTCTTTAGGCAGATGAAGAATTTTATTAAAAAAATACAAAATTCGATCGATGTCCTATAGAAAAATGAACATTTATCTTCGAGGGAAGATGCAATTAAAATTCATTCTCTTATACACCACCAACTGTCTGCTCCAATTTTTGAAGATATGATTAAATACGCCTGGTTCGCGTCAAAATTAATTCGGTCAAGATCTGTGTTCGCAAATGTGAATGAAATTTGCTTTCCAACAGACCTGAGGCGATCGAATTGTAGATGTAGCAAATCAGGATTTATAAAGTGATCTGCATGCAGGAACATTTTATGTTTCGAATGTTTTTATGACCAATATCACCCGGAGAGCTGTAGATAATGGAAACGTAAGAACATAAATATATATCTCATTTTGTTACTGTAAGTTGAATTGTGTACTGATATTAATTTTGGGATGCTAATTTTTCAAGATTACCGCTCGATATTATATAATAGTTCTTATGTTATAGGTATATTAATTATTCAGGAACAGTACTGCGAAGTCTTATCGAAGTTTCCGGTGGTACCTCATCGCGCGATGGTGGCCATGGGGTTTTAGTGGGTAAAAATCCTACACTACCCTGGCGCCCTCGGGGGATTCGCCTCTGGAGGTGTCGGGGTGTCTTCTGAAGATTTCCCCACGTTAAAAAAAAAAAAATAATAATAATTGTATTTATGCATTTAAAAGAATTAGTGAACGTTACTACCGTTACCTTTTTTTTCTCACTATTCATACAGTGTGGAAAAAATAAAGTATGAAAAAAATATATAGACACAGGCGGAATCGAACTCACGACCGCAACAACGCCACGCTGACGTCTTACCGGCCGCTCCACGGCATATTCTTAAATTGTGGTTATGGCTTTTATGGTTTCCGTCGGCACTATGAAATGTTTAATAATTTACATGTAATTATCTCTGTTATTAAGGCCCAATGGCACAAACGCTCGGACACGTATTTACTTATTTTCGACATAGATCCATCGTGCCAAGGCTCTTCAAAATCGATGTACACCTCACTGTGGACTCCCCTTGTTAGTCTAATAAGCCAGAACAGGCCTTTGAGAAAACGTTCGACGCAGTCCGAACGAAGACGAGCCTGTTGACGAGTAAAATCATCCAGTGAGTGAACGGGTGCAACTAACAATTATCTAACACCAAATCCATCTACGAGGACGTCACTGTTCCGAGGACCAGGACGCACGAGAGGACTTGGAGACAGAGGTACGAAGGTAGCAGCCGTCGGAGCACGCAGTAAACAGCTGTACGGATCGACCTTGCCGGGTCCGATTCATCTTATCACCACCTTTGGTTCACGGACGAGAGGGCGCCCGACCGAGCTGACGACATATGGTTTAGAACAGCCTTGTGAGTAACAGACTAGCGTAAAACGTACATATTGTAAACCAGAGTCCTATATAAATTCAAAAACGGTATATGCATGCCTATAGAAGACGAACGCGCGAATCAATTCAAACTCCCGGGTCAAAGAAGCTTGTCACGATCTTCGAGTCGATTTTCGATAAAAAACTAATCTTCGTACGAGAGGAATTAGACCTTCTACCTTCTATAGACCATCCAAAATCGTCTCGCCGAACACTTCGACCGTCGCCGTTGCGACTAAGCGTTAGAAAAAACGACGATTCAAGTGCCGAATCGTCTCCGGAAAACTTTGTAACACCAAATAGAGAATTCCCCATTGTGCTAGCGGATTTTAGTTTGTTGGACATAGAAGGAACGGAAGAAAGCGAAATGTCACTAAATGCGGAAAATAACCTCCCGATTCTACTTTGACAGTAGCTATTTGTATTCCCTATGTAAAAGTTGTCCGATTTTCATGATATTTGGCATTATTTTCATCGGAAGAACATAAGGAATCCATTGGCGTCACTTCCCTTTCGATACGATGAAGAAAATAATTTCTTCATACGCTGTAATGAATATTCCACCCTCGACTGCGGGGACTCGTCCCCAATTCGCTACGTTCGAACCAGGATTCTTACCTTTTTCCGGAAAAAGCCATAAAAATCGGGCGAGGCCCTGCGAAGGGTTGTCCTCGCCACGGGGTACCAGGCCGCATCTTCTTGAATTGACCTGTATCTGTTTCAGAAATAAAATAATTCTTTATTCTTTATCGTATAGATATGGAAGTGTCGCCGTTGGATTCCTTGTGCTTTTCCGATGAAAATCATGCCAAATGTCGTGTAAATCGGACTACTTTTACATAAGGAATACAAATAGCTTGTGTCAAAGTAGTCCGATTTGCATGATATTTGGTATGATTTTCATCAGAAAAACATAAGAAATCCAACGGCGTCGCATTCGCACAGATCTGATGAGAAATGAAGAATTCGAAGATTTCTCACTCCTAAATAGGTACTCCAACCCCAGGGAGTCGAGACCGAAACAGAAACCGAATTTCCGACCGGTCGCGACCGGTCTAGCGACCAGTAACCGAGGCGAAAAGGGACCGCTGTTGTGACCGTAACAGTGAGAGGTTGTGGAGGGAAACCGAACTCGAGACCGATTGCCTCTCGACCGGGAATCTCAGACCGTACTTTTAACGAGACCAATCGAAACCAAACCGAAGGCATGACCAGTCCGCCGACTGGTCGGTTGACCGGTCGCAAACGGTCGAGTTAATTTATGGAGAGATTTCTGTTCCTCTCCATAAATTACGAGTCGGAGCGGTTCGGAGCGGTTCGGAACGGTTCGGAGCGGTTCGAATCGGTTCAACCTAGCTGAATAAGCCGAGAAGGTATGGATGCTATTCCTGCCGCTCACACTGTTTGTCACTCTCGTGACGGGTTTGTTGATAGCAGACTTTTGCAGTTATTTGTTACTGTAACACTGTCCATTCCAAACTATGTCGATCTGCCGAGATATTATTGTATTTCAAACACTAGTTATGTATTATTTTAATAGAAGTAGTTAATACAAATAAATTATTGTTAATATACAAATAACAAGAAAATGGTTGAAAATATAATTCTTCATGTGATTATTTTAAAAGTATGTCCAAGTGTGGAAAAAACAACTAACAAATTTCAAATTTGTTATTTATGCTATTGTTAAATATATTTATATTTTATTACATTCCTATATTCTGTTTCAAATTTCAAATTTGTTATTTATGCTATTGTTAAATATATTTACATTTTATTACATTCCTATCTTCTGTTTTTTCCACACTTGGACATACTTTTAAAATAATCACATGAAGAATTATATTTTTAACCATTTTCTTGTTATTTGTATATTAACAATAATTTATTTATATTAACTACTTCTATTAAAATAATATATAACTAGTGTTTGAAATACAATAATATCTCGGCAGATCGACATAGTTTGGAATGGACAGTGTTACAGTAACAAATAACTAAGTCTGCTATCAACAAACCCGTCACGAGAGTGACAAACAGTGTGAGCGGCAGGAATAGCATCCATACCTTCCCGGCTTATTCAGCTAGGTTGAACCGATCCGAACAGAACCGAACCGCTCCGAACCGCTCCGACTCTTAATTTATGGAGAGGAACAGAAATCTCTCCATAAATTAACTCGACCGTTTGCGACCGTTTGCGACCGGTCAGGACCGAAAGTCTGAGAGAATTTCTCTCTCGAGTTTTGGTCGAGAGAAACCTCCTGACCGTTCGGTCGAGAGAAAACTCCTGACCGTTCGGTCGCTCTCTAGTTCGGTCGAGAGACCGGTAAATGCCATATTGGTCGGTCTCACTGACCGCGACCGCGACCGAAACCGAATTTCTATCGGTCTCGACTCCCTGTCCAACCCCTTCAAGGGTCGAAAGTCATGACTTCGGAGAGACACCACGGGGGGTTGACCTCGTCACGGTTGCCAGGCGGATCAGGCGTTTCGAGCCAATCACCCTGTATACAAATGTATTGCACACTTCAAAAAGAAAACATCTCGACGTTGTACAACGGAGAACACAAGTCGCGACAAAACCACACAAAAACCTGAAGCAATAATCAAGATAGTTAGCAAGGAAGGAACGTCTTCCACCAGTTCCCTTTGAAACATTGTAATCATTAATACAAATATTGTAAACCACTATTGTCAAATGTAAACTACTAATACTATCCATACGTAGCGCATTGGTTACTATATTAATCTAGCTTAAGAATCGATGTTAATCAGCCGCTAAGAAAAAGCTATGGCATTTCCTCCCTTAGGGGGAAGGGATGTTGTGCCCAGGCAACGCCCAAGCACACGTGTCAGACATACTGTTTGTTCGCGAAAAGACGCGGGTGAGCACGCTGGTGGATTTGAGGTTAAGGACGGTAAGAAGGTGGGCAAAGGAGACACTGATCTAAACAGTTATTGTCAGTTTATTTAAAAACCACCGTGTGAACTTCGGTGAACAATTGATTGAGCTTGTGAGCCCTCAAACACTTGCACAATTCGGTCGCGATACACAATAACGCGGTGCACGATGATCGGCAATGAGCCCCCAATTCTTCCAAGAGAACAAGGTTTTTGAGCTTTTTGGACGTGAGCACGGTGTGCAATGAGCACAAGAAGTCTGAATAAAGTTCGTGAAACACAACGTTTGAAACTTAGAAAATGTCGAAAGACGCGTCTATTCTCAACTCGCTGTGAACAAAGAATGAACCGGTAGCGTTGCTTTTTGAAAGGCCCAAAAAGCAACGGCTATGAGGTGGAAGCTCATTGGCTGATCAAATGGTGAAGACGAGCGTCGGTTGGCTAAACGAACAGGCGAGGCCAGCGTCGATTGGCTGATCGAGCGGACGTGGCGAGCGTTGATTGGCTCACCGCCTGACGGTGAGTATCGATCTGAAATCAATCGGCGATCAGCCGCGCGCCTGGCGCCCAGGAGGTGCTGCGCCGCGCGTAAGTGCGGCGGCTTTGGGAACTACTGCATTCCCAAACACTGTTATATATTATACATATTATATTACGTTACGAAACGTTCGAGACGTTTCCAAGCTAAGACAGCCGCTAGCGACCAAATCTACAAAATCAGCAATATGCGAACACATCGCCTAACCGGGCATGGTAACGCGTATCACGCCCAGCAGGACATAAAAACCAATTCGACACTGCTAATCGAGGATTCTAGACCTGACTCTCGACCTGTTAACACGGCTATAACTCCTGTATATCTCAGTCTAGTTTAGTTAAAGTTTGCGAGCTATCACGCAAGGCACAACACTGTGTATAGAATTTTACAATTTGATCCGTGCTGGGGAGACATGTACTCGTGATGAAATTCGTACAAACAAATTTTTGATATGTCTAGAATGCACATACCCACGTATATCGGTTTGTTGAATTTCACCTCGAGTTTATGCAATTCAACAGCTATTAAATTTTCCGAAAAAACACTTCTGCTGTGGAAATTCGGTTTCGCGATCATTGCCTCCGCGCCATATCGCCCTTCCCAATGTGTCAAAAGCTTTACATCCACGTGGTTTCGTACATTTTCCATAGTTTTACCGAATACCGCGTTGTTCATCAATTTGTACAAATTTTTCTCAAAATCGTTTGTCGCGCTTGTTCTAAACTGTGTTGTAACTAGGCCAACGACCAAACGTTACAACCGCCGCGCATTCCGATATCACGCGCGAGCGTCAAAGCGCGGGCAATAACCCGCGAGCACCATCAGCATTTCCCCCAAAATCGCCGAAGAACGAGCCAAAGGCGGTGAACCCTCTGGTCCCCGCTTCGTCCCGATTTAGATATAAGAACTCCTACAAGCTAGGGGACGACGTCTTTGTAATTAGCGCTTAACCGCTACAGTACGCGCATAGCCTGTCACCCAGATCGGGACAGAATAAACTTGTTTAACCTTACGGTCAGTTCCAACTCTTTAACCCGCAACAATCCCCTACCTTCGGTTTCAAACCGAATCCTTCCGTCCCGGTACTCTCTCCCGAACCTTCGGGGCCCGTTGGACGACGAACGTGAAGGACGACCCGGAGCAACCCGAGATTCTAGGCCAGAATCTCGCCCCCAGGCGTCCAGACACAAGAGTTGGTGGCAGCGGTGGGATTCTGCCAACGTAAGGAACAAGCCTGCCCGACGAGGACAACAGGACTTAGCGGAGACAAGGACCCACTCAACAGCAGAGAAATTTATCACGCAGTATTGACGGACGTCACCAGAGGACGCCGCCAGGACAACCTGCGATTAACACCAAGCGAGCGATGTTCTACGTTCTGTAAGTGCGAAATACCACACTCAGTGAGTTCAGGCGGCACGCCGTTATTCTCATGCGTCGAGCGAATTCGTTAGATAAGGATATCGAACGCGACATAGAATTAACCGAGCGAAGTGAAACTCTTTCGCCTAAAACACTTCGCCGAGGTGCTCCACGTAGATACTGTAGAGTCCGTACACCACGAACCCCCCACGGCTCTATCTTGGACGAGACAATTGAAACGTTTCGTGCTCTTGGCGAACGTACGCGACTTGCTCTAGAAGCAGAATCTAGCGAAGAACGCAGCGATACGAACGCGTTACCCATTACGTCGAGTCACGCCGGACACTTAACCACTAGGAGACTATATCCGTTTGACGAGTTAGATTATAGTTTAATACCAAGCGGAGAAATAACCCTCGAACCTAACATGTTGCAATCTCCCTCGACGGCCGCGCACGGAAACGCAGAACAGGGTGCCGCAGGAAGCGGAGACCGACTTGCGAACGTAGTAACGCTACTCGCGGGAATAACTACCACACTGCCTAATATGGCCGACGGAATGTTAGTAATAACCGAGAGGTTAGGAGCGATAGAGGCTATGCAAGGGCCGACACAAGACTCGATAGACCGAGAAGTAGAGAGGTTAAGGGACACCCTGAACAATACGCACGCAACCCCCGGCCCCTCAGGCAGGGCTGTGGTCCACTTTCATCATCCCCGCGGTCCCGAGGAAGAACCTAGGCGCGCTAGTCTTTTCGTTCCCACTGAATTCGAGCCAAACGACTCACACAACATACCGACAGTACTAGACGATCGACGAGTATTCGGGGCACTTAAAACTGTACCCCTATTCGGCGGAAGGACCCCAAACGCTTACCTGGGTTCCTAACCGCTTGCAAATACGTATACTACACCTACCCAACGGTCGAGGAAAAGGCACAGATTTTGCGAGGAATAATAGCCACACGGATTGAAGGAGACGCCTTAGACGAAGTACAGACACGCCATATAAGGTCAATACAAGACTTAGAGAACGTACTAACTTCAATCTATAAGCCGCCACGTACAGTTTCAACCGTCCAAAAGGAACTGCTGTATAGTAGGCAGGGTCCCAATGAAAACGCGCATCAATACGGAAATCGAGTATCAAAATTGTTAAGGGAGCTAATCGCGACCGGAATTAACGACAAAGCCAGTCTGATAGAAAAATCCACAACGGTAAAGGTATTCAAAGATCAGACATTGAGTATATTCGAGGACGGGCTCCGCGACGACGTGAAGGTCCTAGTAAAATCACGAAGACCTGCTGACCTACAAGAAGCAATCGCGATAGCCATAGATGAAGAGCGGTCGATCACGAGACGACCAGCCACTCGTGGGACAAGTTCTTATTCGCAAACTCAACAAAATAAAAGCAAGACAGCAGCTCGATACTGCAACACTTGTAAACGATCGGGACACGACACTGAGGAGTGCTGGAAAAATAAAGATAAAGATAGGCAAACTGGGAAATTTTTTTTTTCGGAAAACAACCGGCGAGTACAAACTGTAAAAGCCAAAAATGATAAATCAGCAGGACGTAAGACAGAAGATCATCGACCGGCCTCCGAAGAAAAACGACGATCCCGAAGCAAAAGTGCTGATCGCGACATTCCGCGAAACACAACCGCGATAGGTCGCCGACAAGGTCGCCGAAACGCGACTCACCGTCCCGAGAAACCGCGAGATCCTTCCGTATGATTAAAATAGGATCCCTCTCCAAGGATGGACACACATCGGATAGGATAGAGGTAGAAATAGAGGACAGTAAAAATAAACAAGCCATAATGTTAATAGATAACGGGGCAGAAGTATCTCTAATTGCTAAAAGAGCTCTTCCGGACAACGTGGAAATGGAAAAAACCAACGTCTGCCTTATGTCATTTTCAGGGGAAAAGACAGAAACGCTAGGGGAAATAGATGCCACGTTTAGTATAAATGGGAAAAAAGTAATACATCCGTTATACGTAGTAGACGGAAATACGTTGACAAACGCAGACGGGATACTAGGGGTAGATTTTCTTAAAAATAGCGGAATAACAATAAATTACCCCAAGCAAAGCTTATTGGTAGACGAAAAACCATGGAAGGAATTAATCAGAAGCATGGAAATAACCATACCCGCGCGCACACAACAGTTAATAATGATTCCTACGGATAGTATTAAAGATGGCATAATAGAAAAACAGCAATTAGCGGAAGGCATATATTTAGGAGAAGGATTAACAAGACCCGAAAAGGGAAAATGTGTGGCCTGTATTATGAATACAACCACAGAAGAAAAAACAATAATTGTACCGCGGACTCACTTAAGCGAAATACAGGATAGCGAAATAATTAACTGCAGCGACAGCGCCGCAGCTGTTCGGGCCTTGACCGCGAGGGAATCGCTGACAACGCGCATTGCTCGAGTTGAGGAAGGGATAAACCGCGGGCACATGAATAAAGAGGAAAAGGAATCAATGAATGAAATATGCGTGGAGTACCACGATACGTGTCATTTACCGGGGGATCGACTAACATTGGCCACCGTAACCGGCCACTGAATCTCCGTAAAAAGCGACACAGCACCCTGCAATGTCAAACCATATAGATTACCCGAAGTCCACAAGCGGGAAGT
Source organism: Andrena flavipes (assembly GCA_963971345.1). Taxonomy (NCBI): domain Eukaryota; kingdom Metazoa; phylum Arthropoda; class Insecta; order Hymenoptera; family Andrenidae; genus Andrena; species Andrena flavipes. Next base: position 39,764,899 of record OZ020480.1, read on the forward strand.
AAAGAAGCAGGTGGAGCAGATGCTGGAAGACGGCATCATCCGACACAGCTCCAGTCCATGGAACGCACCCTTATTAGTGGTACCCAAAAAACCCGATTCGGAGGGAAAAATCAATTACCGCGTAGTAGTCGATTATAGGAAACTCAATGAAGTCACCATAGGAGACTCATTCCCACTACCAAATATCACGGACATACTAGATCAATTGGGGAAAGCACAGTATTTTACCACTCTTGATTTGGCGTCCGGATACCATCAGATTCCGATGGACGAACGCGATAAGTGCAAAACAGCATTTTCGACTCCACAAGGCCATTACGAATTTAATCGCATGCCTTTCGGACTACGAAACGCGCCCGCGACGTTCCAGCGGGCCATGAACGCCGCACTTATCGGATTACAGGGAATAGACTGTTTCGTTTACCTCGACGATATTGTCGTCTACGGAGCAAGTTTAAAAGAACATACCAAACGACTACGGGAAGTTCTAAAAACTCTACGCAAATACAATTTAAAACTACAACCAGAAAAATGCGCATTTATGCGAAAGGAAGTAGGCTTTTTAGGGCACATAATTACCCTCGAAGGGATCAGACCAAACCCAGAGAAAACGAAAGCGGTAAAAGAATTTCCTGTCCCAAAGAAATTGAAAGAATTACAAGCTTTTCTAGGGTTAGCGGTATATTACGGTAGATTCATTCCAGAGTATTAAAAAATAGCTAAACCCCTATCTAAAATCACAAGCAATAAAGTCGAATTCACATGGACAGCCGAACAGCAAAATGCTTTCGACACATTAAAAGAGGCGCTGACCACGACACCCCTGTTAATCTCCCCAGATTTCACAAAAGAATTTATAGTAACTACCGACGCATCTTGCGTAGCGATAGGTGCAATACTATCACAAGGAAAAATAGGCGAAGATAAACCAATAGCGTACGCGAGCCGGGTATTAAATAAAGCAGAAAGAAATTACAGTACAACGGAAAAGGAACTGTTAGCCATCGTGTGGGCAGTCAAACACTTCCGACCGTATGTCTATGGTACCTCATTCAAAGTAGTGACAGACCATAAGGCATTGGTATGGCTATTTAGGGTACAAGACCCAGGATCCAGACTAATAAGATAGAAAATTCTATTAGCCGAATACGACTACGAAATAATTCATAAGTCGGGAAAAAATAATACCAACGCGGACGCACTAAGCAGGAATGTGCACACAGTGCAGAACGAGGAAATAGAAAAAGAGAAGCCAATCGAAGTCCATGACGACGAAACCAAGCAGCAAATACTCTATGAATACCGTTGCACGCCCACAGGAGGACACCAAGGTATCCAGCGTACTACGAAGCGAACAAAACAAAAATATAAATGGCCAGGCATGAATAAAGACATCGAGGAATACATACGAAAATGCAGCCCCTGCCAAAAAAATCAACTAGGCCAAAAAACTAAGGCTCCAATGGAAATTACGGATACACCTAGAGAACCATTAGAAAAAATAGCGTTAGACATAGTAGGACCCCTGCCGGAAAGCGAACAAGGAAATACGTGTATATTGACATTTCAGGACCTTCTCACGAAATTTAGTAAGGTAATCCCTCTGCCTAACCAAGAAGCAACAACGGTAGCCGAGGCAGTCGTCGAGAAAATAATCTGCGAATATGGGATACCTGAAAAAATCCTAACAGACCAAGGAACAAATTTCCTATGTGAAATGTTTAAAAATATATGTAAATTACTTCGAATAACGAAGCTACAAACTACCGCGTATCACCCAGAGTCGAACGGGTCGTTAGAAAGATCGCACAAAACCCTAACAGAATACCTACGACATTGTATAAATAACGACCAAACGGACTGGGATAGATGGTTACCCTACGCGATGTTCACGTATAATACAACCCCGCATACCGCGACAGGATTTACACCCTACGAATTGATTTACGGAAGGATGGCATCAATACCCTCCGCAATCAAAAACCCGTCTAAGCAAACTTATAATTACGACGACTAGCAAACCAGAGAACGAATGCGAAAAGCTAACGAAATAGCCCGAGAACGACTCCAGCAAGCAAAAGAAAAATCGAAAGAAAACTACGATAGGAAAACGCGCGAAAGAGAATTTAAAGTAGGCGATAAAGTATGAATATAATAATAATAGAAAAAAACTCGAAAGTTAATGTGACAATAAAGAAGGGGCGTAAATCTTACGCACTCACGCAAATAGATTAAAGCATTTCATCGAATAATGAAAAAGAAAAAAAAACAACGCCTCGGAAAACAATGAAACATAACAACGAGTCTTAAAAAATACAGGTAGGAGCAAGGAACCGGCTATAAGGGAGAGTAAAAGGGGGCACACACAAATCGGGTAAAAATAAATTTTATTGTACATATACACTAAGTAATACCATAAAATACATAATAAAATAAATTAAAATAAAATGAGAAGGAATGACGAGGCTAGACAGCCTCATTGGCCCCAATCTTCTCCCTGTAAACAAAAAAAAAAACACAAAACAGATTAGAATTAGAACATATCCTAAGAATAAGAGAAGAAAGGTAAAAGAAAATTACTCACTTCCTCATCCATACGCGGCAGTCCGAACAAGCAGCACAGCCCAAAGGTATCGCAGGGAAGGGCCCACGACGGGAACCCCTGCTCCCACAAACTGTGGAGAAACTGCCGGCGCAAATGTCGCTCCCTCCGGGTCGAACACATCGCCTGGATAAAGATGTACCCAGTACGGTGATATCCAGATACCTCCTAATAAAAAAATAAAAAATAAAAAATGGGGGGGGGGAAGGACTGACCGGGAAGGGAAGTTAAATAAAATTACACAGAAAACGGATAAAATAAAATATATTAAGAAATACAGTGTTTGAAAAAGGGGGGGGGGGATATTATTGGCCCCAGTCCTCATCTTCCAGCTAGGAAAACAAAAGAAAAAGGGAGGACCATTAAAATCAGGAAAGTACAAACGTACTGGCTAGCGCGCAAATCACTAAATTGTTACAAACTGCAGTACAGCATCTCCCAAATGGACTCACATTTCCGATAGCACCCAACTTAGAAAACACGAATGTAATCGAGAAATTATCATCGGTCACCGCATATTTCGATAGGACCACATTGATAGCAGTAATAACCGTTCCCCTCATTTCCTCACAAACATTCACAGTGATCGAGGCAACCTCAGCCCCAATCCACGTGCACGGAAATTCATACGCGGTATTAGTAATAAGAACACCGATACTCGTCATTGACGCAAGCAGCAACCAATATGTGCTCACCGATCAAGACGAGTTAAAGGGTTGTAAACGAGTAGTCACTCAATATTACTGCGATCAATCAATGTTAGCGCATAACGTAAATAACGACCTCGAGTGCGAAGCAAGCCTATGGCTGCAACCCGCGGATGAGTCCCCCAAAAATTGCGAGATAAAACACATTGCAGCGAATCATACAATGTGGATAAGAACCCCAAACGCGGACACGTGGATTTTTGCGACGCACCAGCCCGAAACACTAACTGTACAGTGTAACGAACGACAGCCTGAGCACGTCAATATAGATAAAACATGAATCCTCAGGATTACGGGAAATTGTAACATCCGAAGTAAAGACGTAGTTAAAAAAGCGACAAACATCGTACAGCCAAGATTTCGAATTACTGTTACGCGGTTACTAGGTAAACGTGGAGTCCGTGTAATTCGTATCTAAATCAGTCTAATCGGAAGGATGTTATGCGCGTACAGTACAAATTATTATTTAATAATTAGAAGAATTTTGTTTGATATCGGGAATTCAAGATCTAATCCTATACAGGCCCCGCACTGAGTTATTGTGAGGATTTAGTTAGGTTATCATTAAATAACTTCTGCTCAAGCGTAAACGTTCAAGAGTGAATATTCTTTCCTTTTATTCTTTCCTTTTATATCAGTTGATAGAGAGGCTGAGGAGCCAAGGGCGAACCCAAAATATTGGTTAATGCCAATATTGACCCTCCGTTACCTCTTACAATCGTAATTTTTTAACAAGAATTAAAATTTTACATGAGACGGCATTAGCCTTGTGACGTACGTCACTCCGAGGATTTTGGGGTTAGCTCAGTTGGCTGGCCAGGTTCGATTAAAGTCCTCGCTGTTAGGTTTTAACGTTCTTTATTATTCACACCTTATGTAAGAATATGTACACTATTTACAGTTCTGGCGTTGCCGCCAAGGGCGACGCGGCTTGGCGTATTTCGCCCGATTTGGAGACCGGGCAACAACCGTCGTCTCTATCGGTTGCGGTAGGAGGAAGGAGACCGGGCAGCGACCGGGCGTCTCTGTTCGGTGCGGTAGTAGGAAAGAGACCGGGCAGCGTCCGGGCGTCTCTGTTCGGTACGGTAATAGGAAAGAGACCGGACAGCGTCCGGGCGTCTCTGTTCGGTACGGTAGGAGGAAAGAGACCGGGCAACGTCTTGGCGTCTCTGTCCGGTACGGTAGGAGAGAAAGAGACCGGGCAACGTCCAGGCGTCTCTATGCGGTACGGTAGGAGGAAAGAGACCGGGCAGCGTCCTGGCGTCTCTATGCGGTACGGTAGGAGGAAAAAGACCGGGCAGTCGATCAGCTGATCGCGGTTATTCGGAGATTTCTCGCTAGTACCTTCGCACCGGGCAGCATCCAGGCAGGCGTCTAGGAGGGGGGATCCGTATCCCCACTCGAACTGCCGGTCCTTCGTTGCGGCAGGGCTTATGTCCCGATTCTCGGAAATTCCCAGCTGCGAGAAATCGACGCGATCTAGCGGCGCAGTGGGGAGTGAGCGTCATTTGACGCGTCGCGAGACTGGCACGCCTCGGGCCGCTTCGGTGGTGCTCGGTCGCGGTCGCCCGTGCCCTCGGCATCCCGCTCACTCCCGGTCACACCGTTGCGCGCGATTCCTCGCGCTGGGACGCTACGTCACATCCTATCGACATACAATTTGACTAATTTGAGGAAATAATGAGCAACTCACCCACTCTATCGATCAATTTTACTATTGTTCGATTGTTATATCCTTTTTGGTATTGCCTTTGGATTATACGACATGTATTCTGTGCCTGAGAAAGACAGGATCGCACTCACTCTTGTTATCTAATGAATATATATATATATATGTATATTTAAGCGATAGAAAAAGATTTAACGCACAAATAAAATAATAAAAAAAACGTTTAAATGTTTATAGTTACTCATGAAGTTTTACAATAATCTTTAACGTGGAAATATTGAATCCATTCACTAAGAATTATGAATCTCCGGCTCGAAACGTGAAGTTTTAGTTACAGAAAAGAAATTACTTTCCACGGACACCCGTCACGCACCTCACGACTGTACGACAAAGAGTGACTTCAGCTTCGCGCCCCCGAGAGCGTCCGACCGCGAGGCCCGCTCAGAAAAGCTGACGCTGCAGTCCCAATCATGCCCTAGCAACCGTCGCATGATTTCATTAGATGTTCTCACTTTCATTCTTCCATACTTTTTACTTATGCGCTTCCGGCGTAGAACGGGGTACTCTCATCCTCACGCTTCTCACACTCAGATCACTCCTTTACATCGATGCGACGATTCGACGGTCAGAGATGCGCTCGATTAGGTTAAACCAGAATGCTAGATGCATTGTCAAGACACACCCCCGCCGCTTACATTTAATCAGTGTCGCGAGGTATGAGAACCACTGCTCATTTTGAACGAACTACTGAGAACCACGCTGATGCCTCAGCACAGTCCCACGTTCAGGGTACAGCGCAGCGACCAAACGTCGCGGCGACGACGACGTTCCTAGTACCGAGTATCCGTTTTCATAGATAAAATACAGTAAGCAGAAATGCGCTCGATTAGGGATTTCCCAGAACGCTAAGCGTTGTCGAAGTACTCTGCCCACTAACAAAGGAAAAACACAACTAATCATTGATTTTAAAAATTTTTTAAATTCGGGACGTAACATTACCAACTGCGCCACGTTACGACATAACAGTAGCGCTAAACGCGACGCGAACAGACAAACCAGCGCACCCTCTCTCGCGTTTCCAACTAGACAAACTTCTGAAAAACCCATCTGAATTCTCAGCGCTGTATAGCCAGCTTAACCAAATAGAAAACGAGTTAACTATTAACAGCTACAAAACAGAACTGGCGACTTGGCAACTTGTACATCCGACCACGTCAACCGTCGTACTAGTAATACTCATTATACTCGTCATGTACTTGTTAACACGCGATTACCAATTGCGCCGAAAACTACAAATACTCAGACCGGCGAAACGAGGGAAGACCAGGAAGTCAACGAGCTCACCCAACACAGCACAAACCGGAGAAAACGCCGCGGACCCACTGTACGCCGCGGCCGATTCAATTTAGGGCGCAGGGGAAATTGCCAAAATTGTAAAATTTCCCCTAAGCACCCTTCCCTTAAGGGGGGGGGGGGGGGGATGTTGTAACTAGGCCAACGACCAAACGTTACAACCGCCGCGCATTCCGATATCACGCGCGAGCGTCAAAGCGCGGGCAATAACCCGCGAGCACCATCAGCATTTCCCCCAAAATCGCCGAAGAACGAGCCAAAGGCGGTGAACCCTCTGGTCCCCGCTTCGTCCCGATTTAGATATAAGAACTCCTACAAGCTAGGGGACGAGGTCCTTTGTAATTAGCGCTTAACCGCTACAGTACGCGCATAGCCTGTCACCCAGATCGGGACAGAATAAACTTGTTTAACCTTACGGTCAGTTCCAACTCTTTAACCCGCAACAATCCCCTACCTTCGGTTTCAAACCGAATCCTTCCGTCCCGGTACTCTCTCCCGAACCTTCGGGGCCCGTTGGACGACGAACATGAAGGACGACCCGGAGCAGCCCGAGATTCTAGGCCAGAATCTCGCCCCCAGGCGTCCAGACACAACAACCGTGTATTGAGTTCGATGTAATCACTGAGCCAGGGGGATTGAGCGAATTGAAGCACGCGGTGTATCTTTGTAATACGAAGACCGTGACGCGTGCACTGCTGCAGGTTGCGATAGTGGATAACGTAACGCTGCTTATCGTATACAGGGTGATTGGCTCGAAACGCCTGATCCGTTTGGCAACCGTGACCGGGTCAACCCCCCGTGGTGTCTCTCCGAAGTCATGACTTTCGACCCTTGAAGGGGTTGGAGTACCTATTAAGGAGTGAGAAATCTTCGAATTCCTCATTTTTCATCAGATCTGTGCAAGTGCGACGCCGTTGGATTCCTTATGTTTTTCTGATGAAAATCATACCAAATATCATGCAAATTGGACACAGTTCCTGCTGATTCTGCATAATTCTAAGATTCGACGTTCCCAAAAGTATCATATTACATTCGACAGGTGTCGAGACTTTTAGAACGTGCACGACCATTGAAGAACGTGCACGATTACCTGGATCACCTTCGATGCAAATGGTTCAATTAACGGTGGATTTTTGTGAAATCTATAATTCTCCGATTGTAAGGATGACGCTACATAATAATCCGCTGTATTTCAAACCGGATACAGTAACATCTTTATTAAATCTTGAACCATGTATAGACTATATGTATGCGCGGCTGTACCAAAATGTAAGAGATGTGCAGATGAAATTTGTAACTTTTGTTAACGTGCTACGGCAGAGCGATGTTGCCAGTGAAACATTAGATGTGTGTCGTGCTGCTAAAATCATATGTGATAGCAAACATTACTGTGAAGATTATTATATAGATTGCGAACTGGTGGCATGTGTCATCAGTGATATTCTAGCTGATGCTCGTAGGAAAAAAAAATGTTAAAATTATATTCTTTTAATTTTAAATAAATTTCTTAAAACATATTATTTCTCCATTTCATTTATCCATCATCCTCCTCATCACCTAATTTTAAGATTCGACATTTATTTCGTTCGAACGTTCTTCGCGCTGCTAAATGATATCATCCCACACTTTTTATTTTTGCAAAGCTATGCACTTCTCGATTTCAAGATATGAGTTTAGATGCGAGAGTCGGGAAATGCATCGTGACCAGTTGCATTCAAAATCGTGGTCGACGTGCAGTCACTTTAACAGTTTTTAAACACTCTTCATTTTTTTTAGCTAAGTGAAATTGCTTTGAAGGATATCATCAATCGTTCAACGCATAGAAGACACAATCGAATAATACCGTAAGTTTCCATTATCATATTTTTAATGAATCGTTGTGTTAATAACTTTGAGAATTATAAGAAAAATCGATTTCAGATTATGTCTCTACCCGTGAATTTGAACCGGTCAGCTACGGGTACAATCACAGCTGCTGTGACACCGTTTCGCCAGATTAATCCAAAAGTATACGTGACGTGTCGAAATATCGCAGTACAATCTGAGGAAATTCGGGATGGCGAACATCATGGGGCGGAAGCAGAGCATGATGGTGGAATTTGTTTAGAAGTATTTCATAATGGGACCACCATACGAGATGATCCACCGAACGACCACTTCGGGGATGAAGAGTTCTGGCTGAATCGCAATGCACGGGATGGATATTTTTTTAGAAGATGATGATGACATTGATAATATTTTCGCGTATCCAAATATATATTGGCGGAATCGTGCGGGTGCTCCGGAAAGTGTGGTGTGGCGTAACAGTGTTAATGCTGAAAAGATCGATTACGACGCCGTTTTAAAGAACTCAGTATCGGGGCTTCAGGGCAGTAATGTTTCGGTTCAAACCGACCCTCCGCAAGTTCCTGTAGATTTATTGTTAAGTGAACTATTTGCTGATGGTCCTATCGAGTGGGATATGTGGCCGCCTTCTACGCCTTCGCCGCCTTCGTCGCCTCCGCAGGTATGTAACATTCTGCATTGTGTTTATGTGTGTGATGTTTATTATGTTTAATGTATCGTATTATATCAACTTTTGTATCTGTGTGCAGGTGATTCATGGAAATGCGCGGAACCCGTCACCCCCACCTTAGTGCCTGCAACTGTCCCCACCACCTTCGACACCTTCGGCACCTTCGGCACCGATGGACGACGACAGCGATGATATTTAGATTTAAATTTTTTATTTTATCATCCAGATTTTTTTCTTTTGCTTTTATTTTTTTATTTTATTATTATCATTATTATTATGTAACAATATATATCGTCAACATATATAATTTCACAATTTCATTCGCCCGTCTTCCTCACATAATTTTAAGATTCTACGTTTCAATAATTATTATTTCTCTGCGTTGGGGGAAAACAGTTCTGCTGACGTCGCATAATTCTATTTCGTTCTTCGCGCTGCCAAATGACGTCACCCCGCACGGTCGTTCCAGAGGAGTCACATTACGCGCGATCGCGCGAGACGCTGCGATGCTATGTAGTGCTCTCTCTCTCCTCCGAATTTAGCTTTAAAAAATATTGCTCTGTCTCTTTCCCTCCTGCGAATTAAAAAAATGCTTTGTCTCTTTCCCTTCTCCGAAGACGCGTTGTGTAAAATGCCGATATTGCCCGACATCGTCCGATAAAAACGAGCGCGTGTGACGCTTGGCATATATACCATTCGGGAAAGACTAATGTCGGAGAGCCGACGTTGGGGGAGTTGGTTAGGCGGCTTACTCGTACCGCGGAGGTCTTGGGTTCGAGCCCCGTCGCCCGAAATTCAGTTTTTTTCATTTATATTAATATTGTTGCGAGCATCCGATGGATAGGATCCATGGCCCGCTGGTGCTCGCGTCGAAGACAACAGAAGGCAAGAAGAAGGCGATCGCCCGTCAAGGATTGATTCGAGAGTCAGCCGCCATTCCTAGCAGACATATCGATACCCAGATTCTTTTACTGTATAAATTGTATTGAGTTATTTGAGTTGTAGTTGCCCTGTTCATGTTCTGTTGTTGTTGTTGTTGTACATTAAAGTTGAATTACCATGAGCGTAAAACGTAACAATATCATAAATTAATGTATCCTTCCTTACCAACAGGTTGGAGTCCAGGGTAGCACTTCTCACTCGCGGTTCCTCCTCGCTTCCTTACCAACAGGTTGGAGTCCAGGGTAGCACTTCTCACTCGCGGTTCCTCCTCCTCCTCGATACGGTTCGGTATCGATTGATTCGATATCCAGATCTCGCGCTTATACCCCCACCACTCCGCCGCGGTCCGCCCGCCGCCCCGCTGCGATGGATTTCCTGTGACCTTGAAACTGAAATTTGAATTTCAAGGTCGGGGGAGGAGTGAGGGAAATGGCCTTCAAACTCAAATTTGCGTTGGAATCCCCCTTGCTTTACTACTATGCTGGTTCAAAAACAAGGAAATTAAGGAAGAATTTGGAAAAAAAACAAATGTATCAACAATTAAATGTGAACTGATTGAATCAGACCAAAAAAACGTATAAGAACACCATTAATAAAAGTCAAACTAAGATTAAATAAGAATTTGGAGATTCAGGGTATATGTGACTCTGGCTCAAATGTCTCATTAATAAATTCAAAATTTTTATAAATGAAGAATAGAAAATTAGATACAATGAAAACAGCAAAAATACTTACAATTAATGGTGTTAAGAGAACAATTGGTTTGACAAAGTTACAAATAAAAATTTTTAATATAAAGAAAGAAATTGGTGTATATGTCATAGATAAAGAAAACTTCAGTTATGATTTCCTAATTGGCTTGGATATAATAAAAGAATTCGAATTGAGCCAAGATGAAAATTTGAAAATAACACAGAAGTACATTCCAAAACAAAAAAAGGAAAGATAAAAGAAGATTTAAAATTAGAAGAAAAACTTGTAAATAGACAGCACCAGATAAATTTTAATGAACACATAAAAAATGAAAATTTCATAATCGATATAGAACATCTTAAGGAAGAACAAAAACAAGAGATTAACAAATTAATAGATATGTTACGTCCTGAAGGGACTTTTCAATAAATCATTCCGAGCGGCTGGAATGATCTATCGGGTTCTTACTCTGTTTAAGTGCTAAGGCACACCTTGACTATACTTACCGGGGAAGGATATGGAGAAAAGGGGGTTCAATGAATGGTTGACTCGGAAATTGAGGATAAAACATAAGAGTTAAATATATTCTTGATAAGATAGAATCTGCTTACATACCCTTGGGACGGCGCTCCGTCCCAGCTGTCGCTCGCTGTGCTCTCTGGAAGCACACGGCACGCTTGCCGTCTAAGGTTTCGCTCGCTCTCAGGGTCTCTGGCCCGAGCGTAGGTCGTGGTCGCTCGCTGTGCTCTCGGATGGCACTCGGAAGGCGGTGAACTGGCGCCCGTCGTACCGCACTGTCTCTAAACGTCGGATAATAACGCGGTCCCACGCCGGTCACGATTGACGCGAAGGGCTCTCCCGGCTAAGCCGTTCTCAGTGTATCGGATGGAGTTACTCTTCGGACGAATTAATATCGGCCGATCGTGCTTCGCCGTTCTATCCGGAGACGTGGTCGCGGTTACAAGACGGTTCTTTAGTCAGTCGCGACTTCCTCGTTCGAGCTCCCGAATTCGAATCCCCAATCCTTCTTCATCGATCCCGGTTCTCGGGCCGTGCCTCAATCAATCCTCGCGGATGGGGGAAACTGCCCCGTCGGCAGTTGTCGCTCGCTGTATGCATCGGAAATATCCGGGCCCGGGCCGCCGAGGGTCACGTTGTCCCTACTGTCGCTACGCGGCTCAGCGCAACGTGACTGGCATGCGCGAGGCGATTCCGCTGAATCGCCGTTTACGGAATAAAGCGACGCGCGGACAGCAAGCACGGAAAGGGCCAGAAGGGCCCATGTAACAGATAAATATAACCCTGTTTTTGCAAAAAATAAATATGATGTTGGAACAGTAAAGGGTTACGAAGCCAGAATAGATTTATTGACTGACAAGTATTGTTCAAAACGCCCATACCGATGCAGCGAACAAGATAATAAAGAAATAGAAGAACAGGTCTCTCAGTTATTAAATCATAAACTAATAGAAGAATCATACAGCCCATTTGGTGCACCGGTTACCCTGGCATTTAAAAAAGAAAAAATAAAAAATCTAGACTGTGTATATATCTTAGAGATCTAAATAAAATAGTGATTCCACAGGCACAACCATTCCCGCTTATTGAAGATTTGATGATAAAAGCAAGGAATTGTAAGTTTTTCTCAACCCTTGATATTAATTCAGCTTTCTGGTCAATACCTCTCTTCGGATTGAAGACAGGAAAAAAACGGGATTCGTCACGCAATCAGGACATTTTCAATGGACATGCCTCCCATTTGGTCTTAAAACCTCACCAGCTATTTTTCAGAGAATTTTGAGCAATATACTAAGGAAACACCAGCTAACAGATTTCGCAGTGAACTATATAGATGATATTTTGATATTTTCAAAAACTTTCCCGGAACATATTGACCACTGAACACAGTTATTAGAAGCCATAAAGAGAGAAGGTTTTAGGTTAAAACCTACAAAATGTAAATTCGCATCAGATTGGGTAAAATACCTTGGTCATATTATCCATAATAATTCTGTAAGACCAGTAAAAGACAATCTAATTTCGATAAGAAATTTTCCAGTGCCGAAAACAAAAAAATATAAGACAATTTTTGGGGAAAATAAATTTTTACCATGTGATGTCCCACTACTATAATAAACCACTCCGCAACTCCACCAAAATATCTCAACTCAAGTCTTACTCCCAAATTCCCCAATCACTGACCCCCTTGGCGATACACCTTAGCGGTCCCCATCTCAAGATGGTCAGTTATAAAACTCCCTCGACTATCCGTCCTATGAGGCGCGAAATCCTCTCAAACATTCAAATTCAAACAAGTCCCTCGTCCTAAAACGTCTTAATTCAAGACCTCGTCTCGCCCCTTCATTACAACTCACTGAGTCAAAGTCATTCAAACCCCTTTCCCATTAAAATGCCTAAAATCCATCTAATGGGTTGAGTATCTTCTTAGCAATAGTCTAACCAAATCTTGAGAATAATATTGCGACGCATATTTCACGCATGATTCATAAACGTAGACAAGTAGAAAAACCCCAAAAGCCTAACTGCGGAGAATATTTGGCGTACGTGCCGTAAACAGGTCTAATAATAGAATATTATAGAAAAACCCCGGAAGTTCTACGACGCATAATTCGTAAATTATGTCAAGGTTCTTACCGCATACAACCCCCGCAAGGACCCCGCGTAAATCTTATAAATACGAAGGATCGAGAGGCCAGGACCTCTCTCTTTCTTCGAAACTCTTTGATCGACAGAAATCTATTTGTAACAGATCTATTACTATTTTCAAAAAGTGTATCTTTATTTTAACTTCAGTGTTCTACGGCAACTACTGTAAGCAATTTCTATTATTTATATTATTATTCATATCATCTCCATACCATAAACATTATTTCGCTTATAACCATTATTACAATCATATTACTAGAGTACGCCGGGGTATTCTGGGACACGGACAATTGTGGGACACCGCCATCTTCTTTTCCCTAGTACTTCTTGACAGCTACAAACGGCTGTCATCGCTTCGTCTCATGCTAAACTCGTTTTTTATTGAGCACTCGACTTGTGATAACGCTCTGTTACCTCGCTCTGATATCGAGTTAATTGTTATCCCTCCCAAAATTTTATTGCCAGTGTGCGTTTGGTTTATTTATTTTTGTGTTTTCCCACAAACCAGTTCAGGTAAATATGTTTATAATATTCGTGTAACCTTAAACCTTCGAACCATAAAAGAAATTTTGCATGAAGTTTGCATTGTGTTACTTATACGCCGCAATATTGTAAAGATAAGCATCTGGGGAATTGTGGGACGCTTTGTTCGGGGAATTATAGGACAGTCAGTTTTTTACGTTTGACAAGCTAAACTCGTGTTTTTTACGCATATAAGTGATTTTCCATGCATTATTTCAACACAGCATTATTATTTTGGCAAATTTCTATTGTTTTTTGTTTCAAAAATATTTTTTAACCATATTATGCCGCGTTATTACGCTAAAAAAGAAAAATCGTTGAATGTCGCCTCTATTTTGGAGGCGATCAAACAAATTAAAATCTACAACCGGTTTTTTTTTAAATTTTTAAATATTTTAAAAAAAATAAAAATTTAAAAATTGCGCCGGTCCCAACCCAAACACTTACACGTGTGTTCACTGCGATTCGGAATGATTCTGTTCGCCATTTTTCTTTTTTTTTATATCAATTATGAATTATTATTATTTCGTTTACAATAATGAATACGCGTTTTCCTTCGATAACTTTAATTTTTTATTCGATTTAAAAGATGTCCCACAATTCCCCGAGATTTTTCAAAAACGCGCAAATTAGTTTTTTGCGCCAACTGATATAACTTGTACAATTTGATGGAATTGGATCAAGCCACTGGTATCAAAAGAATGGCTATTCTCCGTACTACAAAACCATGCCTTGAAATTTCAAGAAATATGATCTTTATGTGACTTTTTAGCCAAAATAAAAGTGTGTCCCAGAATACCCCGCCGTACTCTACTTTATTTAATTACGCTTATTGCATATATATATACATACTACGTATTATTATTTCTATTACCTTCATATTATTTCATTTAATGCTTATTTTGTTTATATATCTTTGTCTTATAACCGTCTATTGCGATCATACAACTTTATATTATTAACGATCATTATTAAAAGTATATTATTCTATGATTTATATTGTGCTTCATGTCCATACATACCATAATTGTCATAATCTTTATATGAATGTTATGTGTCAATACTAAAAGCCCTACGCATCAAGAGACACGGTAGTGTCTCGCGCCAAGTATATAATATATATATGCGCAGCGCGAACACGGAGTGTATCTATTACGCCACGACTCGCTATCAAGAACCCTGAGATTTCCGAATCTCAATAACGGCTGATCCGATTAGGTTTTGAATGATCTTAATGGATAACTTGGGTTTGATTTACATAAGAAAAGTGTCTTCGTTTTGTTCCTACGGGCCTTATGAGCTGAGATATTTCGATGTAAAGTTGCAATTTGCTGAATTTTATGTTATTAAAATTCAGCATCGTCCCCGTCATCGTCGTCGTCCTACACTTCTAGGCAAGAGGGGAGTATGAAAGGGTGAGGAAATGTCCCTCAGGCACGTCGTTCATTGGATGCGGGTTTCGGCCAATCGCGTAACAAGTTGTTGTAACCTGACAGCTAGACAGATAAATAACCTACCAAGTGCTAAGTGTCAAATAAAGTGAGTTGTCCGAATTTGAGATGTCGGGAGTTTTTACACTAAATAGGAGACGGAATTATTGTCTCAATTAACAAGGTAAGTTGCCAAATTTATTTAATAGATTTTTATGTAGAGTCACAGACTTGGAAGTTGTCCGGAGAAGGTTCGACAGAGAAGCACCTTCTTTCGCATAAGTTTCTAGAAATTTGCACCATGCTGGTACAAAGTAATATATTGTAGTAAAAAATTGCATTGAATTTAAATTGTCAGATATTTGTATTTGTATACCAGCAATTTAGAGTGTCTATTTTATGTAAAGGTTATTATATTATAGTAGAAATGAAGGAGACGCACTGGACTTCGATATTAAATACATGACAAGTAATACGAGCCGATTGGCTGCGATCACCTATCTCCGTTAATTTCTATTCCATTTGTCCAGACTCGATTCTAAATATTTCTCCTATAATTTCATTTTATTTCTCAAATAAAAAAATTCTAAAATGACTTTTGATATACATAATAATAAATATATAACCCTGTTTGCGAAGGTCACGATTGAGCACGCTGTTCGAAAGTTAGGTTAGGACGGTGAGAAAGGTGCAAAGAAAACCCACTGAATTAAAAACGTTCTTGTCCGTTTATTAAAACACCACGAGATGGTGATGCGCGGTGATTGTTGATCTCAGAGTGTTGAGCCCTCTTACAACAATGCAATTCTATCGCGATACAAATTGTTTAATGCGTGATCGCGAAGATTGCCACTGAGCCACCACAAATCACTTTACACAATGTATTTGAACCGTGAGCAAAAGGGTTCAATGAGCACAAAGATTTGAGCCTTTGTGAATAGTGCACAACGTTAAAGTTTAAGAATTGCAAAACACGTCTTTACTCTACTCGCTGCGAACAAAGAATGGGAAGCAGCGTCGCTTTTTGAAAAGCCCAAAAAGCAACGGCTATGAGGTGGAGGCTCATTGGCTAATCAAACGGTGAAGACGAGCGTCGGTTGGCTAATCGAACGGACGAGGCCAGTGTCGATTGGCTGATCGAGCGGACGTGGCGAGCGTTGATTGGCTCACCGCCTGACGGCGAGTATCGATCTGAAATCGATCGTCGATCAGCCGCGCGCCTGGCGCCCAGGAGGTGCTGCGCCGCGCGTAAATGCGGCGGCTTTGGGAACTACTGCATTCCCAAACAAACCCATAACCATAAATTCAAACGACTTGAAATCAGCCACTCGCGATAAAGACAAAAAGCCGCTAGGTTCGGGTCGCTAGTCGCTTCACGATTTCCGTAAATACATAAACACTACAAAATGTGTGAAATCCCCACAAATTACCTTTTTTAAAAAAAGGTACAAAAAGAGCGCCAAGTATATAACCCCATCAAAAAGAATCCCATTTAAAAACATTGTCGTAAATTAATAGCTTTACAAAACTAATGATATACATAAATTGCGCCAATTATCACAATGGCTATTTTTACAAATAAAAAAATGTATTATATAATATTAAGGAGATATATTTTTATACAAATAAATATTTTAATACGAATAAATATTTTATTCAAAATACTTGGCGCTGCTCTCCGAATTGGTGTTGCTAAACTGAATAAATATGTATAAATTGCATTAAAATCTTTTTCTTTCTTGTCTCAGTGGTGACTTGTCTTGTTTTATTTTATTTATTAACCAAGACAATTAACCTTCCTTTGGTTTCGCAGCGCCAAGTATTTTGAATAAAATATTTATTCGTATTAAAATATTTATTTGTATAAAAATATATCTCCTTAATATTATATAATACATTTTTTTATTTGTAAAAATAGCCATTGTGATAATTGGCGCAATTTATGTATATCATTAGTTTTGTAAATAAATATAACAACCGCATCAACAAAGTTAATAAACCGCTTTGTTTAAATCAAGATTCAAATCATTTGTGTTCATCCATTCTTTACGAATCACCTAAGATACAGACAAACGAGTTAGTGAAACAGCTGATTTCGATTCGGGAACTCGAGAGCAGTGACCGTGTTTACTAACATATCTTCGCATAGCCTGTGTACAGCTGCACGTATAGACGTATTTCTCAGGATATATTACGAGTAACTTTTTGTGCCTATGCAACAGTAAACCCAATTAGGCAAAACCAAAACAAAGTGCTAACGGGTGTCCCCCTGATACGCTCTAGCCTTTAACCTTCCCTGGTCGATTAGTGTGCTGGATTTGAGATTCGCGCCTGACGTTCCCTCTAAAACCCTCAGTGTGCTGGATTACAGATTCGCGCCTGAAATTTCCCTCACATGTCATTGTCCCCAAAAGACCTCCACCCGGGACGTGACAACCACGAATATATTCGAAAAAGTGCAATTTTACTTAACCCACTGCACAACTTGTTACGGAAAAATAAAAAAAATTTGTGGTCCAAAGAATGTCAAGGAGTATTTGAAAGAATTAAGGAGCTATTATGCTCCCAACCAGTACTGGAAATTTTTGATAACAACCTTCCAATTGAAATTTATACAGATGCATCCCTAGAAGGCATTGGAGCAATTATGAAACAAGTACAACAAAATGAAAAAAAACTAGTTGCATACTTTTCAAAAAAAAATACACGAAACCCAAAAGAAAAAGAAAACTATATATCTAGAATGTTTAGCTATCAAAGAAGCAATAAGGTATTGGTAGTATTGGCTAATGGGTAAGAAATTTGAAGTTTTTTCAGACCACAAACCACTAGAGAACTTGAACATAAGATCAAGGACAGATGAAGAATTAGGTGACTTAACATACTACCTGTCACAATATGACTTCTCAATAAGATATAACCCAGGGAAAGATAATGCGGAAGCAGACTGTCTAATTGTAAGTAGGAATCCTGTACTGGAGACAGATGAAAATGATGAAGAACAACTGAAGATTGTAAATTTAATAAATCTAAAAGAAATAAAACTGGATAAGGAAAAAAATGAAAATATTCAAAATTTAAAAAATAAACTAATAAAGAAAGACGCCGTATACTTCAAGAAAGTTAGAAAAAGAGAAAAAATAATCTTGACAGAAGAATTTAGTATCAAACTACTGGAAAAAATCCATGGAAATTTTTGCCATATCGGAATAAACTAATAAGTCCATGTAACGCGGTTATTAGGTATACGCGGAGTCCGAGTAAGTAATGTCAACGTCGGTCTAATCGGAAGGATGCTTCAAGCGTTACAGTACAATTTATTAAATTAATGATTTATAGAAATTTTATTTTGGTATCGGGAATCCAAGATCTAGTCCTATACAGGCCCCGCACTGAGCTATTGTGAGGATTTAGTTATTTTGTCATTAAATAACTTCTGACTCAAATGTAAGGTTCAAGTGTGAATAATTGTACCTTTATTCTCTCTCGTATCTTGGCGTTAAGAAAACTAAAGAGCCAAGGGTAAACCCAGAATATTGGCTAAAGCCAATATTGACTCTCCGTTACCTCCGCATTCGCCAGTTAGCAATAGAGCACATAATATATCCCCTTTTTACATGAATTTACACTCGCCAATCGTTTTTTCGATTACAATATTTTAAGGAAAAATAATGCGCACTCACCCGCTATATCGTTTATCTTTTAAACAATGTTTGATATTCCTTTTTTTTTCTGTTAACGCCCTATGAAACGCCTATTTCGTGCCTGAGAAAAGAAAATAACACTCACACACACACACACAATATTGACAATTACAAATAGAAGCGATATTTAATATAAACGCAAAGCACAAAACTAAATATAAAGGATGAGATCTAACAGAAGGCTGATCCCAACACAACTAGCCAAGATTATCGAATGAATATAAAACGTAGATTTATGTAATTGAGAAAGCGAAGAAGTTAAAAACACTATTTAACGTGGAAAGAATGAGTCCATTCACTATAAACTTTAGGAATCTCTGGCTCGAAACTGTATTTGAGTTAAAATAAAAGAAATTACGATCCACGGACACCTTGTCACGCTCTCCGCGACTGTACGACAAAGAGTGACTTCAGCTTCGCGCCCCCGAGAGCGTCCGGCCGCGAGGCGCGCTCAGAAAAGCTGACGCTGCAGTCCCAATCATGCCCTAGCAACCGTCGCATGATTTCATTAGGTGTTCTCACTTTCATACTTTTTAATTATGCGCTTCCGGCGTAGAACGGGGTACTCTCATCCTCACACTCAGATCACTCCTTTACATCGATGCGACGCTTCGACGGTCAGAGATGCGCTCGATTAGGATAGACCAGAATGCTAGATGCATTGTCAAGACACACCCCCGCCGCTTACATTTAATCAGTGTCGCGAGGTATGAGAACCACTGCTCATTTTGAACGAACTACTGAGAACCACGCTAATGCCTCAGCACAATCCCACGTTCAGGGTACAGCGCAGCGACCAAACGTCGCGGCGGCGACGACGTTCCTAGTACCGAGTATCCGTTTTCATAGATAAAATACAGTAAGCAGAAATGCGCTCGATTAGGGATTTCCCAGAACGCTAAGCGTTGTCGAAGCACTCCGCCCATTAACAAAGGAAAATCATTGATTTTAAAAATTTTTAAAATTCGGGACGTAACACCCCTCCTTCCTTAGAAACGTCGTCGTCCCGACGACGCGACAGCGACGGGGCCTCGTTGAACCAACCATCGAGACGGAGAAACAACCCCATAATGTGTAACGAGGTTTTACCAGAGTGCAGAATGCGCACTGTCACACATCAGGGATCGCTCACCAGAAAATATCCACGCGGGGTGATCCTATCGTAGGTTATTGTCAGAAAAATGTTTTCCCGGTCCCTCTTCACATGGTACGCTTGAGTTTCGCCGATAAACATATGCAATCTTTTACTTCTAATAGGGATAGTGTTCCCTGCTGATACCACGGTAGCCCGAGTTATCTGGTTACACCCCTCGATATTGATCAACTCAACATCAATTAGGCCCCTTTACACGGTCGGTCTTGCGCGCGGTCCGGCCCGCGGGCCGGACCGCCGCGCGCCGCGCGGCCCGGAAAAGTACGTGAAGCCGGATCGTGGCGGTCCTTCGCGCGGGCCAGAAGGTCGTACCCGTCACTACTTAGAGACAGCGAGTTCGGGCTCCCATTTCTACGTCGACTCCACATGCTTTTTACACGATCCACCGCAGTGGTGTACTACTTGTTCTATGTGTATCATCGATCTGCGAAACGATCGGCAAGACACGATCGCGATATACGTTCGCGAAAAGTATCTGAAATTCCTCGATATACCAGGCTTATAGAGGATATCATAAATGCTGTTACTGTAGGGTACACTGAAACATTTGTTTTTAGGAAGCTACGTTTGGTTGACCTGAAGGTGCTATAAATTGTGGAAATGATTTATGGCTCAGTTATAACGACTGTAAAATTTTACAAGGGTACTTTAAAAAATGTCCAAATGTTTCCCCGGCAATGCGATGGCAAATGAAATTGCAGTTAACACATTCACTGTTGTGACGATCATAATTATTACTATCAACGGCAATAATTACCATGTCACTGCTTGTTTTAATATAAAAACTAATATTGATAGACAATAAATACATATAGGTATGCAAGTGATGTTATATCTAAGATAAATGATGAAGAGATGTAATATGCAAAATGTCTTGAAGAAGGGGGGTAGTCTTCTGATTGCTCGTGATGCAGGTCAAATTTTTCATCCACGCTCTTGCGTGGCGCGCAGCAAGAAAGCATCACAGTCCTGCCCGCGCGCCAGAAAGCGTCACGCTCCTGCCCGCGCGCAAACCTCGAATCCAGAAGAGTTTGCATAAGAGACAGAAAAGGTAGTTAGAAAAGGAGAAAACGATAGTTGAAACCAGGATCGTTGCGCGCCTCAGGATTTCCGACAGTGCGGACAAGTCTGAGGCGCGCGACGAGCCTGGCAGCCGATCTTCTGGCAGCCAAGGATAAATAAGCCGTGCCTCGATGGGTTTCGAGGACTTGGACCCTCGAGACCAGGGGGGCCGTACTATGTTGCCCCCTAAGACGTGGCGAATCGAAAATTTTACATTTCGCACCGGATCTTGGCGAAAGTGACGTGGATCGTTTCCTTATGTTTTCCCGATGAAAATGGTCCAAAAACGACACAAATCGGATTGTAATTAAGGAATCTTCATAATAAATTGATTTCCATAACTTCGTTAAAAATAGTCCGATTTACATGAAATTTGGTATAATTTTCATTTGAAAAACGTAACGAATCCATCGGTATCACTTCCATATCGATACGATAAAGTATAAAGAATTATTTTATTTCTGAAACAGGTATGAATCCTTGGCCGACCGCAACGAATCGAGGTCGACGACACACAGTCGAGGGTGAAATATTCATTACAGCGTATTAAGAAATTCTTTATTCTTCGTCGTATCGATATGAAAGTAACACTAGTGGATTCCTGGCGTTCTCACAATTAAAATGATCACAAATATCCTGCAAATCGGACTACTTTGACACAAACAATACAAATTATAAAAGGAGTAGGCTGATATCGCCAGAAACGGCAGTACGTTTGCGCACGCGGGGTCCCGCCTGCGCCGTCCTCTCTTCAAATTACAAACGGATCCCTTATCGCTCGGGTATAAACACGACATATTTGTTTGCATGGTTAAAAAGGAAAGACTAGACAGAGTTAGAGATAGCGAATAAAAGAAGATAGAAGAAAGATGAAGTAGGAAAAAACAGGGAAGAAACATAGAGAGGGTGAAAAGAAAGCGTGGGGTAAGGAAGCTGTCCCCCGGTTAGCAAAGGCCTGGTCGCCAAATGTTCCTGACGCTGACCAGGCCTGTGCGAACCCTTGACTCCAGGCACATGGAAGCAGAAACGGTATGAACAGGTAGGTACTGATAAAGGAGTAAAAGTGAAAGTTAGAAACAGCTGAAGAGACATAAAAAAATAAATATGGCAAAGACGTAGTTTAGTATGAAAGTTGTACTTTTGTGTATCCATCACTCTATTCGGATAGCTAATGGACGAAGTTTATAACCATGCAAACAAATATGTCGTGTTTATACCCGAGCGATAAGGGATCCGTTTGTAATTTGAAGAGAGGACGGCGCAGGCGGGACCCCGCGTGCGCAAACGTACTGCCGTTTCTGGCGATATCAGCCTACTCCTTTTATAATTTGTATTGTTTGTGTCAAAGTAGTCCGATTTGCAGGATATTTGTGATCATTTTAATTGTGAGAACGCCAGGAATCCACTAGTGTTACTTTCATATCGATACGACGAAGAATAAAGAATTTCTTAATACGCTGTAATGAATATTTCACCCTCGACTGTGTGTCGTCGACCTCGATTCGTTGCGGTCGGCCAAGGATTCATACCTGTTTCAGAAATAAAATAATTCTTTATACTTTATCGTATCGATATGGAAGTGATACCGATGGATTCGTTACGTTTTTCAAATGAAAATTATACCAAATTTCATGTAAATCGGACTATTTTTAACGAAGTTATGGAAATCAATTTATTATGAAGATTCCTTAATTACAATCCGATTTGTGTCGTTTTTGGACCATTTTCATCGGGAAAACATAAGGAAACGATCCACGTCACTTTCGCCAAGATCCGGTGCGAAATGTAAAATTTTCGATTCGCCACGTCTTAGGGGGCAACATAGTACGGCCCCCCTGGTCTCGAGGGTCCAAGTCCTCGAAACCCATCGAGGCACGGCTTATTTATCCTTGGCTGCCAGAAGATCGGCTGCCAGGCTCGTCGCGCGCCTCAGACTTGTCCGCACTGTCGGAAATCCTGAGGCGCGCAACGATCCTGGTTTCAACTATCGTTTTCTCCTTTTCTAACTACCTTTTCTGTCTCTTATGCAAACTCTTCTGGATTCGAGGTTTGCGCGCGGGCAGGAGCGTGACGCTTTCTGGCGCGCGGGCAGGACTGTGATGCTTTCTTGCTGCGCGCCACGCAAGAGCGTGGATGAAAAATTTGACCTGCATCACGAGCAATCAGAAGACTACCCCCCTTCTTCAAGACATTTTGCATATTACATCTCTTCATCATTTATCTTAGATATAACATCACTTGCATACCTATATGTATTTATTGTCTATCAATATTAGTTTTTATATTAAAACAAGCAGTGACATGGTAATTATTGCCGTTGATAGTAATAATTATGATCGTCACAACAGTGAATGTGTTAACTGCAATTTCATTTGCCATCGCATTGCCGGGGAAACATTTGGACATTTTTTAAAGTACCCTTGTAAAATTTTACAGTCGTTATAACTGAGCCATAAATCATTTCCACAATTTATAGCACCTTCAGGTCAACCAAACGTAGCTTCCTAAAAACAAATGTTTCAGTGTACCCTACAGTAACAGCATTTATGATATCCTCTATAAGCCTGGTATATCGAGGAATTTCAGATACTTTTCGCGAACGTATATCGCGATCGTGTCTTGCCGATCGTTTCGCAGATCGATGATACACATAGAACAAGTAGTACACCACTGCGGTGGATCGTGTAAAAAGCATGTGGAGTCGACGTAGAAATGGGAGCCCGAACTCGCTGTCTCTAAGTAGTGACGGGTACGACCTTCTGGCCCGCGCGAAGGACCGCCACGATCCGGCTTCACGTACTTTTCCGGGCCGCGCGGCGCGCGGCGGTCCGGCCCGCGGGCCGGACCGCGCGCAAGACCGACCGTGTAAAGGGGCCTATTGCGTGTTCCAGAAAGCCACGAATGTCTAAATCTGTGATTCCCAAATTGTCTCGAGCGTCCAATCGTTTTAAATTGTCTAAACGGGCCAGAAATGTGGCTTCAATGTCACTATACATGCAGTTCATGGTAAGCTCCTCGCATTGCGTAAGCTCCCCAAGAGGTGTAAGCTCTGCGCCTCTTATAGACATGCAAGAGCTTACATTTAGTCGTTTTAATGACTTCATATGAGCTCCCATGGCCTGGACGACATTACCGTCAACCCATCTACAGAGGGCTACGCTTAGCGAGGTGATGTTTTTGTAATGACCTATAAAATTCACAGCGGTGACGGTCAGTTCTGGTGATAAAAAAATCATATCGAACTCCTCCGTCTCGCCGATGAGTGGAGACTGATCAAAATTGACGGTACCAAACGTCAGACACTCGAGAGTTTCGGCCACCTTTGTGTTTCCTATTAAGGCTGTAAGTACGCCGGGGGACCTGAGCCCAGGGCACCGTGTTATCAGCAATTTGCTCAAGCCCGAACACGACGCAAGCGCCGATGAGATGCAAGCATCTCTGAGATTTTCGCAATTTTTGATTTTTAGTGTCTCTAATTCAAAACCCTTCTCTAAAGATTTTCCCGTGAACGTATTTTCTTGTAGAGATAGGTATCGCAATCCGCTCGTTACCTCCGACAGGTATTGGTCAACGGGCCCCTCGCATTTCCCCAATGATAGAGATTTCAGCGTCAGTTTCCCCTTTAATGCCCGTAGCGCCGACGGTCGAATCGTTACGCTTTTTAAATCTACAGTAGTGAGATTCACACAGCCCTCGCAAGCTATGGCTAAAACTTGCGGTTTCAATGAACTTGATAGAGACCGCTCATCGAGGGTGCGATACATATCGCCCGCAACGCTGTAGCATCCAATAGAATGCCTCGGTGGAAATAGGCCGGTGACTCCATGCGTTGTCCCACCTCCAGTCCTCCAAGTTGACGGCCGTCGTTCCCCGGTGAGACGCCAAGCTCGCTCTTCTCCATAGCCGGGAGACCCGCTCCATCCTGGCTCGGTCTGGGTACGGAAGCAGTTCAGCAATCATCGCCACGCACTCCTCCGGTAGTACGGGTGCACCCCAAGGGTTGACGATCACGCCTCCGAATGGATCCGGACCCGGTGCTGTGTTGAGAGGGATCGGCACCGCCTCATGCCAGGAGTCCCCAAGAGAGACTTTCAGCTTGCGCTTATGGCACAGGATTGGTTGCGCCGCTGCTGCCTCTACCACTAAGTCAGCCTGCTCCGGGGTAGCAAAGGTGATGAAAGCCACGTTCCCGGAACTCTTCCTCCGGACCACCGCATGAATCGGGTCGAACGGCTCGAACACCTTAAGTAAATGTTCCTTCTTTGTGTAGGAAGCCAAACGAGACACAAATACCCTGTGACAGTTATGTCCTGTAGCCATGATAAACCTGAAGGTAATACAGTACGTATAAGCATCGTAAGTGAAAACATTATGGTATGACACACAGTATAAGTCTGGCCAGTTAGCCAGTAATCATTGCGGAGGTAATGGAGGTCTGTTCATTTGTAACGATTCTAAAGGGTGCTCGTTGCCTTCACGAGTAGCTTCTGATGGAGTATATTTCTGTTTTATGAAAAATTTCCGAAGCCTCATGATAAAGTTGTAAATAAGAGTTCGTGACAGGTAGAATACTAGCAATAGAGCTACAGTAATTTGAGCGAGGTATGATCCATATGTCAATCGCAAATGATGTTCCCTCTCACGCCTTTGGTGTCCGATGATCTCCAGTTTTTCCTCCACTTCCCGGAGTGAATTGTCCGTGTCGACCTTCCATGGCATTAGTTCCGGATGTCCCTTGATGATTTCATGGATCGCCGTGTATTCCTCTAGAGCTGGTACCAATTTCGTGATGTTTAACCTTAGATCTGGCTGATAATAGTAATAGTGTTTATCTTGAACGATTTTTACTCCTGTTAACGTGGTTGTCGGTGTTCTTGCGGTGCAGTCGGGATGTAATTCTAATATTCCGCAGTGCTCTATTGTAACAATTTGACTTTTTCTTCCATTGCAAATTATTTGAAGAGATTCGGTCTGATCCAATGAATATAACCAAGCGCCTGATACTTTAAGTTTCTTCCAGTATTGCTCGTGATATGACTTCATCCGAATATTACAATTTTGGAAAGTGTCTTCCTGACTTCCAGTCCCCAACAGCAGCCGAAGTTCGCAAGATTTTGAATTTTGTACTTCATATAAAGGAGTTTCTGGTTGACACAAGTAGTGGTCATGCAGTTTTAAACAGGAACTCAAAAATCTATCGTCAACGATGAAATATGTTCGAAGGTCTGCGCTCAACCCTACATTCCTTGCTCGTGGTACAAGGTACGCGGATGTGGTAATATTTGAATTTATAATTTGTTTAGAAGGCCAAGAGTACGCATGATAGAGCTCAAATTTAATTCGGTCTATTAATGGTATATGTATTGTGACTAATATTTTTCCGCGATAATATCCTAGATCTACTGTAGTTAGTTTTGACAATTCTTCGATTCTACGAACATACATAGGAAGTTCGTAGCCAGTAACAGATTCTCGTATCTCTTGTAAGACGGTTCCCAGTCTGGGTCCACTAAGCAAGGAAGGGTGCAATTGACCTTGACGAGCTGCCACTATGGCTGTCATAAACGTTTGAATTCCATTGATATAATGATTAAGAGAGATTTCTACAGAATTTGAATATTGAATTAGAGCCAAAGAATAATTTAATGTTTTGAATGCTCCCTGCGCTTCAATTAATTTGTTTATTTCGAGCCTGTTACTATCAATTTTGCTCGCTAATTGTTCCATTATTTCATGGGTATGATGTAGGTCGCTCATGACTATATGTGTTTGATTTTTAACAATCTGAGTTATAGCACGTTGATAATCGTATAGTCTATCAATTTCTCTGTCAAAATACTCGGCATCCTCCATGTTCAGAGTACCAAACAAGGAACGACTTAAAGAACCCACGAACCCAAGCGGTACGCTTCGGCGAGTTATTGTTTTCGGAGGTTTCGCAATATTCGAAGACGGCGTGATGATTTCAGAGATTAATTGTTCTGCTTCCTTGTGCAGGTGCATGACCTCGGTCACTCTACCCTTCAAGTACCCTATTCTTAATAGCGAGGTACAGTCTGTTTTAACTACAAATGATATACAATTTTGATAGACAGTTTCCAAAGTTTCGTTCTCATGTTCCCAATTTTTGCTAATCTTTTTTTATGTCAATGAATAACGCTACACGCCAATCCGCTCTCGCGAATTCTACGCCGGTTCCCCTCTCGTAGTACAGTCCCGGGTTAGCAAGCATCCGTGTGATACGGTAGTCTTTCAGGTCGTTATCAGGCTCTTCCATAGGTTTACTCATGGTCACTAGACATGCCCAGGTAACTACCAAATTTAATCGATTCAGTCGTGAGTTGCCCATTCTTTTCTTTAAACCAATACTAATTTATCCGGGTGCTTCGTAAAAAGTTTTCCCTTGTCGTCCTCCAATACAATGCCTCTTCCCTCCAAAGCTCCAACAATCCTGTATGGACCATGGTAGCGTTCACCAAATTTTCCTCTTTTTGGTTCGATTAGGACACGTGCCATGTCCCCCACCTTTCCTTTAAACGGTCTTGCCGATTTATCATAATATAATTTAGACTTTTCCTTAGCTTTGATCAAATTATTTCCAGCTAATGTTTGCATTTCAGAAAGGCGTATTATTAGGTCTTGCAAGTATGAATTATATACGGGTAGATTTTCATTTTCGTCTTGAAAAGAATTTGGACAACGAGCTATTTTACCGAATAGTAACTCGTATGGTGTAAAATTAGTGGCTTCATGAACCGAAGTATTGTATGAAAACATTGCAAAAGGTACCAAACGATCCCAATCGTCGTAGTCGTTAATATAATGACTGATATATTCTGTTAAAACTATATGACTTCGCTCTAAGGCTCCATTTGTTTGAGGCCTATATCCCGATGTACTAACATGATGAATTTTGAAAATCATTGCTAGCTGTTGCATTAATTTATTGATGAAACTAGTACCTCTGTCGGTTAAAATCACTCGAGGCGCCCCATACTGCAATATTAAATTTGTTGTTAGTGCATGTGCTACCGTTTCCGCCTTAATATCAGGAATAGGAACAGCAATGCAGTATTTGGTTAAATTGTCCTGCATAGTGAGGATATGACGATTTCCCGATGATGAAATCGGAAGAGGTCCTACAGTGTCCAGAGCTATCTTATCAAAAGGTTCAATCGAGGTGTCAGTGATTAACATAGGTTCTCGAGTTTTTGCCCTAACTAACTTTTTACTCTTACAACTATTGCAAGTGCGGATAAAATTTTGAACGTCATTTCGTAGTCCTGGCCAATAAAACTTTTCCCTAATTCTAAGATAGGTTTTCGTCACTCCCTTATGTCCACCAATTAATCCTTCATGAAATTCTGAGATAATATTCTGACGTATGGGTTCCGGAGGGACTCGAATATTCCCTGAACAAATAATTACTTTAATTCCACTGTCTTTGAAAATGTGCGTTAATAAGGATGCTAATGTATTGTGAGGAAGTTCATCTAAAAAATCGCCTGATTGTGAAATTCTAAAGGACTGCACATTGGATTTGATTAGTATATTCTTTAGATTCAGTAAGCTTGATGTTAAGTTCTCTACACAAATCTTATCTCCATGTAATTGTTTTATTATTATGCTAAAGATCTTGTGTTTTCCTCGTTCCGTAATCAATACTTGCCCTAATTTTGGTTTTGCCAGTTTCATATCATTTACATTGATGATATCTAAATCAGATAACAAGTTACCAATTGGCGTTACTAATTCGCAATCCGATGACATAAAATGAACATAATGAGAACGAGAGTACGTTAAATTTTCTCTTGTTATGGCTACGGGTTCACTATCTCCGGTTGGTAATTCTGAAAAATCTATGGGTTGGCTGTTTCTAAATCCGGTGGTATTTCTTCAGTTATCGTTATACCGGTTGAATGAGAATTTTGTAAATTTTGAGGTATGATTCGTCGAGGAATGGGTATATTTGATTTTTGAGGAGTCTTCCCTCCTTCCTTAGAACTTAAATGATCTGGAAAAGGTGTAGAAAGTGCCAATGGTCTGGCTGTTGGAACAGGTGAGGGTATGGTAGTTTGATTGGTAGGTTTGATGATTGCTGAGCTATTCAAGGAAGGGGATATATTCAATTCTGTATCTTCCGGGATAACTTTAAGTGAAGGTGCTGGTAACGCGAATTTGCTAGTAGGAAAAATGCCTCTTGAATTTCGTATCAAGTCTTCGACATTCCGACTTCGGACAGCTTCCTCCTCCGCTTCTTCATCAGAAGAGTCAGTCTCTTTCGAAACTGCTTCTACAGGTTCTGAAACTATGTCTTCTCGAAACTCTATTGGTTCTTCTTCATCATCCACGTGAATGATACCTCTTGCTCGCATAGATTCATCAAACTTTCTGAAAGATTCTTGAAGGTCCTTTAATTCGATAGAGTAATCTGTCGTTTTATCAGGTTCATCTGCTATAATGTCCTGTACTTCTGATGGACTAACAACGACGGCGGTTTCCTCCTCTGGAACACTAGGATTTTCCAGTATCCGTGTTTCAGGATAGTATTCTAGATTAGGAAAAACACTCTTTCGCTGTCTGAGAATCGGAGGATCATCCTTAGACGATCCCTTGTCCAATGACGTAGAAGGTTCAGTTATTGCTATGCTAGGAGGTTCGGATGACGTAGAAGGTCCTGCTATTGATTGTTTAGAAGGCTGTGATAATTTAGAACGGGTTCTAGTGGCAATAGCACTCTGATCAAGTATTGTTGGTCGTTTTACCCTTGTCCTTGGACCCAATGTTTTTCCTGGTTTTGGAATTTTTGATTGACTCACGGGTTTTGACTGAGACACTGAAGGAATAGGCGAGTCGCTAGTCTTCTCACCCTCTTTGAGTGGTAACAATTGTTTCTTTTCTATTTTTGTGCCCTCATCCGAATCATCTGAGGATTCCGTCAAAGTTTCATCAACCGGATTTCGCGATAACGCGTCTGCATTCGTATTTAATTTACCAGACTTGTGAACGAATTCGTATTCATAATCTCGCAATTTCAATCTCCATCTTACTAATCTCTGACCAGGATCATTAATGGAATTTATCCACCTTAGGGGCTCATGATCACTAACTAATGTAAATTTACGTCCATAAAGATAGGGTCGGAAATGTAGCACTGCATATAGTATCGCTAAACACTCTTTCTCGGTAGTAGAATAATTTTGTTCAGGTTTTATTAACATTCTGGACAAGTATGCTATAGGTAAATCGTGACCTTCTTTCTCCTGACTCAGGATTGCACCAATTGCGTAATCGGATGCATCTGTTGTTAGAGTAAATGGCTTTTTAAAATCTGGATATTGCAGTATTGGTCGAGTGCATAGCGCCTTTCGTAATTTCCTGAAGCTATCTTTTTGTTCTTTACCCCAGACAAATTTAGCATTCTTTTTCAATAATTCGGATAATGGTTTTGCTATAGCCGAAAAATCCTTTATAAAACGTCTATAATAACCCGCAAGACCCAAGAATTGCCTAATATTTTTGGGATTTTGAGGACGAGGAAAATTCTTCACGGCCTTGATCTTGTTGGGATCAGGTTTGACTCCGTCCTGCCCGATGATATGACCTAAATAGGCTACTTCTGTTCTCAAAAATTCGCATTTACTGGGTTGAAGTGACAATTTGGCATCCGCCAATCTATTAAATAATCGACGAATTTTCTTTCCGTGGTCTTCTAAATTTTTAGTGTAAACCACTATATCATCTAGGTATACGAAAATTTCTGTTCCTTGCAATCCACGCAACACCTGGTCCATTAATCTTTGAAACGTTGCCGGAGCGTTCTTAAGACCTTCCGGCATGCGTTTATACTGGTAATGACCGTTTGGTGTCGAGAAAGCCGTCTTTAAACTATCTGCCGGGTCCATTTCGATTTGTTGAAAACCACTAGCTAGGTCAAATATAGAAAAATAACGAGCCTCTCCTAATTGGTCTAATATATCCGTAATGTTCGGTAATGGGTAAGCATCTCCAATTGTTTTTTCGTTCAATTTACGGAAATCTATCACTATTCGCCACCGTAGGTTGCCATCTGGATCAGGTTTCTTTGGCACAATCAAAAGTGGAGAGTTATATGGAGAACTTGAAAATTCTATTATTCCTTTACTTAATTTGGCCGAAATTTGTTTAGCTATTTCTTCTTTATGTACTGGGGGAAATCTATACTGTCGCGTATCTATTGGGACATCATCGACAGTAGGAATTTTATGTTTTATATTTGGTGTGGCTTGCAAATTATCACCGGGCAATTGAAATATTTCAGGAAATTCCTCAACAAGATCAATTACGTGACCTACCTCCTCATCATTCAAATGAGACAGACGCAACCTTTTTACTATTTCATCTACTCGGTTCGTTACAATTTCTGAGGATTCTGAATCCGAATCAAAATTTTCTTCCTCTGGCAAGCTATAGTGCTCAAATGGAATTAGTTCCTGTGGTGAAATTTCAATATCAACGTCTTCTGTCAATGTGTTAATTGCTAGGACATGGCACTTGCCCTGATCATTTACTGATACAACGGCTTCGCCGATATATACTCCGTTTATTGTATTGATCTTTGGTAAATATCCCTCTTTCAAATCGCTATTAATGACCTTGATGGCAATTGGCTGTCTGCCTCGTGCACTAATTCGTAAAATGCGAGGTTTATAATTCAATTTGTTTTTTGTTAAAGGTTCCTCCCCCACAAAACGTATAGGTCTAATTGGATCTGACTGAGTAACCAATGTGTTATGAGCAAATGATATCTCCGCTTGTTCCTGTCTTAAAAATTCCTTTCCTAATATACCGTCAGCTCGTATTGGGAAACAAGATTTTACAACGTGAAATCTAATCGGTTCTGATTGCAACGTGATGAAAGTAGTTCCTAATGTTTCTGACGTTCCCGGCGTGATTCCCGAAAGAGTTGCCGATTCGTCAAGTGCCACGATTGCATCATCTAACAGTGTGTCTAATTTAATTACATTAATATCTGCCCCTGTGTCTACCAAGAAATGTGCGTGCCCGTATCGCAATTTGTTTCCGGACATTTTAACCACCGGGGATTCAGTATTTACGGTTAACATTACTGAGCTTGCTTTAGATTTCTCGCGGTCGTATGACGCTCTGTTGACACAGGACTCATCGCCGCGTCTTCGCGACGAGTCGTCTGTGAGTTTAAATTATTGCTATCGGTAGTTGAATTAATTTTACTTGGATGTGGCGAAGGAGGTCTAATCGAATATGGCGAATTTGGTCGACTCGATGCGTTTGGAGGTCTATTATTTAAATCATAATGGTATGCTGGATAAGGTGGATAATATGGAGGAAATGGTGCCATATGAGGATAAAAATATGGTGGATAAAATGGATAGGTTGGATGCCCTTGATGAACGTATCGTTGGCGATCCGAGTATCCAGGATAATTTGTGTATTCCGATTGAGTAGGTTTAGGTGATTTTAATTTAACATCCTGTGCATCTACTGGATTCGGGGATGGTGATCGCGAACGATTCCCTTCGCGTTTGGTTATTGAATAATTCTGGCAGTGTCTCGAAGTGCCATGATTATCAGAATTCGAATACGATGGAGAAACTGGTCTTGAATTTTCCGCAAACGTTACCCGCGTAGTTTCACCAGACGGTAATATTCCAGATTTGATTTTAATTTCTGCCCGACGCGCAAATTTTAGTGCTTCTTCTAGATTTTTGGGATCACGTGCGTCTACCGCTCGTGTGATTTCATCGGGCAACCCTCGAATGAATGCTTCCAGAGCTACTTCTTTAATTGGTTCTAACATTTGTCCCGCATTTTCGGGGTATTTATCTTCTAAGACGGTTTTAGCGCCATTAAACAGAATATTTAATCGGTCATGGAAGTCGTTAACAGTTTCCCCGCGATGCATTCTAATATTTTCGATTTCATGATGATAATCAGGATACGTTTTATCTGATCCAAATCTGTCTTTTAAATGTTTTATCAATTCGTCCAAATTATTGAACGTCTTGCCCCAAGTGCTATCTCTAGCTGTCTTTTGCAATTTACCTAATACAACTTTTAAAAACGACGATTCTAACGCGGGAGGAACAAAAACTGCGCCATTTCTGATATCTTGTAAAAAGTTTTTCAAAGGTATGTTTTTACCATCGTAAAACGGAATGTTTAAAGTTGTTACGTCCTGAAGGGACTTTTCAATAAATCATTCCGAGCGGCTGGAATGACTTATTGGGTCCTTGCTCTATCAAGGTGCTAAAGCACGCCTTGACTATACTTACCATGGAGGGATAAGGTGGAAAAGGGATTAAATCAATGTGGACACGGAATTAACGGGAAAATAACATAATGAAATATATTCTGGTAAAAGATTAAGGTAATATAAGAACATACCCTAGGGACGGCGCTCCGTCCCTGCTATCGGCGTGGTCTCGGATTTCGGCACGCTTGCCGGTTATCGCTTCGGTCGCTCCGTAGGTCGCTCAACCTTGCGCTGGTCGTGGTCGCTCGCTGTGCTCTCGGATAGCACTCGGAGGCCGGTCACCTGAAGATCGTCGAATCGCACTGTCTCTAATCGTCGCTTACTCTACGCGTTCCTACGCCGGACACGAGTGACGCTCAAGGGCTCTCCCGGCTAGGCCGTTCGCGGTTTGTCGGATGGAGTTACCCTTGCACGGTTTATTGACGGCCGATCGTACTTCGCGGACTAGACGCTGAGACGCGTTCGCGGCTTCTTGACGGCTCTCTGGCTTGTCTCGACTTCCTCAATCGAACTCCCGAATACGAATCCTACTTCGTCGATCCCGATTCTCGGCCGCGCCTCGATCAATCCGCGCGATTGGGGGAAACTGCCCCGTCGGCAGTTGTCGCTCGCCGCACGCATTGGAAATATCCGGGCCCGGGCCGCCGAGGGTCACGTTGTCCCTACTGTCGCTACGCGGCTCAGCGCAACGTGACTAACACGCGCGAGGCGATTCCGCTGAATCGCCGTTTACCGAATAAAGCGACGCGCGGACAGCAAGCACGGGAAAAGGGCCAGAAGGGCCCATGTAACACCTCCCTACCCAGACATGAAATGGTCTCGAGAGGCTATTTCATGAACACGTGCGAAGCTGTCGTCGCGTACGCTTTACTTCATGACTTAAAATTATGCCTAACCATTCGCTCGCTATTAAGACCAAGGGGAACGTAAGGGGATAACCATAAATGAGACATTATTAAGCGAGAAAAAAAAAACAATATATTGTTACATCAAAGGAAAAAAAAATGGATGGGAATAAAAATGTCCATGACGAAAAAGCTAATTCTAATTCTACTTTTGTTTCGCGTTCGTCCAATTGACGGGTTCCCCTCGCTTTTTCCCTAATTTTCGTATTTTCCCATCCAGGTTTCGTATGGCGCCCGTTACAGATTTTAGTGAGTCATGTATATCTTGGAATTCTGACTTTACAATGTGCGTTTGATTACCTAACAATTCGGCGAGATGATTTTGGCCTTTATAGAGTTTATCTATTTCCTTATTATAATATTGCGCGTCGTCGCTGTCCAGGGTTCCAAATAGGGCCTTACTCAGCGATCCGATGAATCCAAGTGGTCCCGATCGCTTGGTACGGCTGACCCGGGGATTTCCCTGTATGTTGAGTAGCAATTCCTCGTATCGTTTGCCATCGAGCAACTTTCGGTGCAGGGCCGCATTAAAATTATCGGCCGGGCAAGACGTCCAGTTATAGGTTGTACATAATGCTTTCATCTTGTTGATTTGAGGTTTGGTTTGTGGTCGCGAGGTCAATACTTCAGCGACTTCGATACCCGTGACCAGAGCAAACGGGAGAGGCAAATCCCAATCCTCGTATCTGTCTAGATATTGTTTGAAATATTCGGTTAGGACAATATAACTTCTTTCGAGGGAACCATTAGTTTGTGGTCGATATCCCGATGTAATTACGTGTTTAATTTTGATAGGTATATTTCTGACGGTAAGTTTGAAATATGTCTGAAGCGTCTTGATCTCGAAGCGGTGTAGTGTTTCACCATGCGCTGCTACTCGAAGCGAGCGCACGTGTTCGTTTTTTACTGCGTCCCTGAGCGCTGCAAGTGCCGGCGCAAACCCGGGGGGTCCCATTTCATGGTAGAAGCTTGCGGCTCCGATGATGCTGAATATTTTCCTTTCATCATTATGGGTGATAATTACGCGGTTTTTGGTTAGTTCCTCGGATAATAATTTTGTTTCATCGAGGAGTCCGATAGATTTTAAGGTTTTACTAATCTGACTAGTTAGTAGTCTGTTGGTGGATATGAAATGTACATAATTATCCGGAACGGACGTAAGTGTGTTCCTTACAATTTTAACTTCGCATAGCGTTGGCTTGTCCTCGTATTCCGGTGCGTCTCCCCGGTATCCGGAGGATTCTCGCGTGATTGTTGCAAAATTTTGTAGGTTGCAGGATCATCCGAAGATTAATTCGTGCCACTCTGTTGAGTCAGGCACCTTAGTTATAACGGGTCCGGGGCTCATGCTGTGAATTTCTTTAGGAGGCGATTGGGGTTGAAGTTTCTCCTGGGTCTCGTCCTCTGGACAAATCATGGTTGACTGCGGGATGTCCAGATCTTCTGCGGGCGGCTGTACACTCCATGACACCCGCTTCTTTGGCCCTGATCGCAGATCCGTCTCCCGGGGATCGATCATCACATAACGTGGTGGTTCGTCAAGGCTCTTTAGGAAGGCGAGTTGGTCCTCCGTAAATTGGCCTGCGTACGGACCCTCGGTTACCATGGGGGAGTAGTCCTCTACGAACTCTCCTAAGACATCACTTTCCGAATCCAGATCTATTTCCCGGGGACTAACATCTTTGTGAGGGTTCGATGTTTCCTCCCTTCTCTTATAGGGGGAGTCTTCTTCAAAACTTTTCAAGACGGTGATTTCTTCCTGCGTGAATGGGTCCGAGCTAGAACCGTCACTTGGGATGGTGGAATCTTCGTTGTCTTCTTCCAGATCGTAGTCTCCTGCGTCCAAGGATTCGGGCATTCCCGTCTGTCCTTCAGTAGTATTCAAAATAGTAGAATTCTCCCGACTCCCTATATCGGTTAAGTTGTCCCCTTCTGTGGAGTGCGATTCCTGATCTTTTTCGTGACCTTCTAAAGTAGAATTGAATGATGGTGGTTCTTCATAAACTCCTGCGTACATGGCTATACCGTCGCTGTCGCTCTCGGGCGTAGTTTCTTCCGTGGTTGTGGGGAACGCATAAAAGACCGGATTTCGTGACAGCGCGTCCGAGAAGCGTCGCGGACTCGGGCTTCGAGGTAGTCTTGGGGCTTGCGAGAAGAACCCGCCCGCTTCGTTCCGGTAGGACGGGCTGACTCGCTGGTTGTTTAAATGATCGCAGTTTTCGGATGGCGTGTCACATTCAGCGGACCTACTCTGTTCACGCGGCTCGTATTCTCGGGACTCGCGAGGTTCGTACTCGCGGGATTCGCGCTCTCTAGTTTCGCGAGGGTCGTACAATCTAGGGTCGCGATATCGTGTCTGTTTATTATTTCTGTATCTTTCCCGTACGGTTCCATCCTGGGGCTCCGACGGTCTGCGTTCATAGTCTAGCGGACGTTCGCCTTGCCTCGTCAGCAAGGCCGTTGGCTGGCGCGGCGGCAGTGCATCGCGATAATCCAGCTCACGGCGGTAATCGTCGTGATAATATGGTTCGCACCGATATGAATCGCGATAGTAA
The DNA here is from genome assembly GCA_963971345.1 of Andrena flavipes. Classification (NCBI taxonomy): domain Eukaryota; kingdom Metazoa; phylum Arthropoda; class Insecta; order Hymenoptera; family Andrenidae; genus Andrena; species Andrena flavipes. Next base: position 39,801,652 of record OZ020480.1, read on the forward strand.
TCGTCTTGATAGCGAAGGTAGCTGGAAGCAGGGTACGAGCGAAGGGGCTCTTCGTAGTAGCCCGTCTCTATCGGTTGTCTCCATTCTGACCAGTTTCGTTGGGGGTCGTACAGTGACCGCGGACGAGCGCTTGGTGTGTACCCACACCTGTCGTCGCGCGGCAAACCTGACAATTCTTGTTCTCGTCTTTGGGCGTGTAATGCCAAATCGAACGCGTCGTCCAAAGATTCGGGACTAGACAAAGCTACTTTAGTCGAAATTCTTTGAGGTAATGCTGTGATAAATGAAGTTCGGGCCAAGCGCTCCACGTCCCTAATGGTCCTATCGACGTTTTCTCCGATTAATTCTCTTGCTCTCACGGTCACCTGTCGGTACAGGCGGCCCACGCGATGAATAAAATCTATTAGACGCTCCCGGGGAAACATGCTTATACGTTCTAGTTCCAGTCGGAGCTCCTCATAACCGCGGCATGGGGAATATCGGACCCTTAGAAGGGAGAGCAGGTCGGACACGCTTTGACAACCTTTCCCCTCGACATAGTATCTAATAGGATCCTTTAATTTGTATATGAGCTCGGTCAGAAATCGTTCTTCCTGACCAGGTGGAACACGCTGTGTAGCACGCTGTATCGAGGCAGCGAAGTCCTCCAATGTTACAAAATCAGGGTCGAAACGGGGAATGCTGTCAAGTGCCCGGTATACTCTCTCTTCATCTTCTCGGGAACGCCACACGTCTATTGCAGACATTTCAAGGTCGTTCGTTTGCGAGCAGAGACAAGGTCTACTTCCTGAGGTCATTGGTATGGGATGAGGAGGTACGACAGGAGGAACGTTAACAGAGGCTCAGGAACGGGGGTGATCTCAGTATACCACCCGTCATTGCTAGGCAATGCTCGGTAGAAGGCGTTGAGTAGCAGGAAGTGTAGTCAAGTTACGAGCAGATAAGATAGCGGCAGGTCGCGATATGTGGCGACGGCGCGATCTCTTCTTCTAATTAGAAATAATAATAAGGGAAAATAAAATCCCACTTCTGACACCAGTTTGTTACGTCCTGAAGGGACTTTTCAATAAATCATTCCGAGCGGCTGGAATGACTTATTGGGTCCTTGCTCTATCAAGGTGCTAAAGCACGCCTTGACTATACTTACCATGGAGGGATAAGGTGGAAAAGGGATTAAATCAATGTGGACACGGAATTAACGGGAAAATAACATAATGAAATATATTCTGGTAAAAGATTAAGGTAATATAAGAACATACCCTAGGGACGGCGCTCCGTCCCTGCTATCGGCGTGGTCTCGGATTTCGGCACGCTTGCCGGTTATCGCTTCGGTCGCTCCGTAGGTCGCTCAACCTTGCGCTGGTCGTGGTCGCTCGCTGTGCTCTCGGATAGCACTCGGAGGCCGGTCACCTGAAGATCGTCGAATCGCACTGTCTCTAATCGTCGCTTACTCTACGCGTTCCTACGCCGGACACGAGTGACGCTCAAGGGCTCTCCCGGCTAGGCCGTTCGCGGTTTGTCGGATGGAGTTACCCTTGCACGGTTTATTGACGGCCGATCGTACTTCGCGGACTAGACGCTGAGACGCGTTCGCGGCTTCTTGACGGCTCTCTGGCTTGTCTCGACTTCCTCAATCGAACTCCCGAATACGAATCCTACTTCGTCGATCCCGATTCTCGGCCGCGCCTCGATCAATCCGCGCGATTGGGGGAAACTGCCCCGTCGGCAGTTGTCGCTCGCCGCACGCATTGGAAATATCCGGGCCCGGGCCGCCGAGGGTCACGTTGTCCCTACTGTCGCTACGCGGCTCAGCGCAACGTGACTAACACGCGCGAGGCGATTCCGCTGAATCGCCGTTTACCGAATAAAGCGACGCGCGGACAGCAAGCACGGGAAAAGGGCCAGAAGGGCCCATGTAACAAAGTACTGTGCTGAAGTGTGAAACACTCCGCCATCGATGTCATCATAGCGTTTGAAACATTTAGATCAGTATTATTTCCAGAAACATTCGCGTTCGTGCCCGAAGCACTAGTTCGTCCTGTTTCCGGCATTTTAGTACAAAGTTTACAAACACAAGATCACACACAAATAAACAGTATTAATTTCGAAATATAGTCCGGAACGCCACCAAAATGTCCGACAATTGAACGTCACACTTGAGCCTTTTAAGAACTTTATATAAAGCAAAATAGGATAATTTCACCGCTTCGTGAGATGAACAATCACTCAACGCTCGATCTTGGAATCCCACCGCTGCCACCAGTTCTGTAACGCGGTTATTAGGTATACGCGGAGTCCGAGTAAGTAATGTCAACGTCGGTCTAATCGGAAGGATGCTTCAAGCGTTACAGTACAATTTATTAAATTAATGATTTATAGAAATTTTATTTTGGTATCGGGAATCCAAGATCTAGTCCTATACAGGCCCCGCACTGAGCTATTGTGAGGATTTAGTTATTTTGTCATTAAATAACTTCTGACTCAAATGTAAGGTTCAAGTGTGAATAATTGTACCTTTATTCTCTCTCGTATCTTGGCGTTAAGAAAACTAAAGAGCCAAGGGTAAACCCAGAATATTGGCTAAAGCCAATATTGACTCTCCGTTACCTCCGCATTCGCCAGTTAGCAATAGAGCACATAATATATCCCCTTTTTACATGAATTTACACTCGCCAATCGTTTTTTCGATTACAATATTTTAAGGAAAAATAATGCGCACTCACCCGCTATATCGTTTATCTTTTAAACAATGTTTGATATTCCTTTTTTTTTCTGTTAACGCCCTATGAAACGCCTATTTCGTGCCTGAGAAAAGAAAATAACACTCACACACACACACACAATATTGACAATTACAAATAGAAGCGATATTTAATATAAACGCAAAGCACAAAACTAAATATAAAGGATGAGATCTAACAGAAGGCTGATCCCAACACAACTAGCCAAGATTATCGAATGAATATAAAACGTAGATTTATGTAATTGAGAAAGCGAAGAAGTTAAAAACACTATTTAACGTGGAAAGAATGAGTCCATTCACTATAAACTTTAGGAATCTCTGGCTCGAAACTGTATTTGAGTTAAAATAAAAGAAATTACGATCCACGGACACCTTGTCACGCTCTCCGCGACTGTACGACAAAGAGTGACTTCAGCTTCGCGCCCCCGAGAGCGTCCGGCCGCGAGGCCCGCTCAGAAAAGCTGACGCTGCAGTCCCAATCATGCCCTAGCAACCGTCGCATGATTTCATTAGGTGTTCTCACTTTCATACTTTTTAATTATGCGCTTCCGGCGTAGAACGGGGTACTCTCATCCTCACACTCAGATCACTCCTTTACATCGATGCGACGCTTCGACGGTCAGAGATGCGCTCGATTAGGATAGACCAGAATGCTAGATGCATTGTCAAGACACACCCCCGCCGCTTACATTTAATGAGTGTCGCGAGGTATGAGAACCACTGCTCATTTTGAACGAACTACTGAGAACCACGCTAATGCCTCAGCACAATCCCACGTTCAGGGTACAGCGCAGCGACCAAACGTCGCGGCGGCGACGACGTTCCTAGTACCGAGTATCCGTTTTCATAGATAAAATACAGTAAGCAGAAATGCGCTCGATTAGGGATTTCCCAGAACGCTAAGCGTTGTCGAAGCACTCCGCCCATTAACAAAGGAAAATCATTGATTTTAAAAATTTTTAAAATTCGGGACGTAACATCCACATTACACAGCAAAAAACATAACAAAAAATATCAGAAATATTTGCAAGTGCTGTGCAATTTGCATAAAAAATAAGTCAAGAAGCTCACAAAAATTTGGTCTATTATCACATTTAGGCCCAGCAACGAAACCGTTCGAGATAGTATCAATTGATACAATTGGGGGTTTTGGAGATACAAGATCAACAAAGAGATACCTACATCTATTGGTAGACCATTTCATTAGATATGTATACAGGGTGTCCCAAAAATGTTGCGGGTCCTTGAAGGGGATGATTCAGGGGTGATTGCAAACAACTTTTTCCTTTGCGAAAATTAACAAAAAGCACCGACCAATCAGAGCGCGAATCTTACGGCCGAGTTCCCGCGCTAGCGTGTCTACGCGCCGCGCTGCGACTGCGAACAAGCAACTCGGCATGCATCGAAGAAAATTTCGTAGAATGGCAAATGAAAAAGACGTAACAAATAAAATCGAACATGTTATCATGGCTTGTTTGTTATTTAAAGTGAATAAAGAATAAAGGATAAATGGATGAAAATCACGTGTAACGTAAAAAGACGAATACAGTAATTCCTCGTTAAGGTGCCATTTCCAATGCGCGGCTCGCCGCGGCGGCAAGCGGCGCGGCGCCGCCTCAGCACGCCGCAGGATTCGTCGTGCGGCCGCAGACGGCATTTCCTATAGATAAGCGTCGCCGCCAGGGCCCCACGACGCGCTGTGCTGGCCCTTTTCGAGCACTTGACCAGGGTCTATTGTTGTACGAGGTCTCGAGGACCGTCTTCGACACCGAATATGGGTTTCGACCCTCGAAGGGGTTTGTATACCATCAAGAAGAAGTGATAAATGTCCAGGATTTTTGCATTTCGCATCAGATCTTTGTGAAAACGACGCCAATCGATTCCGTATGTTTCGTCGATGAAACTAACACCAAGAACGATATATTTCGGAGCATAATGAAGGAAATCAGATGAAAACTTTATTTATATAATTTCCCGCTAGCTTCGTTAAAAATAGTCCGATTTACATAAAATTTGTTACGATTTTCTTCGGGGAAATATAAGGAATTCATCGGTGTCACTTCCATATCTATACGATAAAGAATAAAGAAATATTTTATTTCTGAAACAGGTATGAATCGTCGGCCGACCCAAGCGAATCGAGGTCGCCGACCCACAGTCGAGGGTGAAATATTCATTTCAGCGTATTAAAAAATTCTTTATTGTTTATCGTATCGATAAGGGAATAAGAGCAATATATTCCTTATTTTTTTCTGATAAAAATCATACCAAATGTCATGTAAATCGGACTACTTTTACGTTAAAAAAAATTGAAAACTGTTTACAGTAATCATTTGTATTAAACCCTGCGAACGGAGCTGGCGACGGACGTACGACGCGTTGCGGACACTATTCTGTTGTGCGGCCGATGCCGCGATTGAGAAAAGGGAAGCGCGAACTAGAGGGAATGAAACAGTTGACACGAAGTTGCCGTCGACTCTTTCGTTCTCTCACTCTCGACTAAAGGATTCCAAGAAATGGTGGGGATAGTCACCGGGCGTACTAATCAAAATAATTTTTTTTTCAATGGCTATCGTATGACTCGAACCCTTTCGATTACTGTATAATTAAACACTCGTATTTTTTTCTAAAAGGAACTGTGATTAAAAGGAAAAAAAATTTTCACAAAATTCACAAACTTGATCTCTTTATTTTGCAAGATATCTCGAGTACCAATCGATTTATGACGAAATCACCTCTATATATTCTTTATCCTTATTATCTAATCCATTGAATGCAAAAACATTAAAAACTGTGCAGCACATCCAGAGATACAATAACAGGTTACAAATACACTTTAAAAGTTTACATTTCAAAATTCAGAAGATATTGTACATCAGAACATAATATAAATATATACATCAAATAATAAAATATTATTTTATTATCCTTGCTCTTATTGGCAAGGAACTTCTCCACCGGGCGAAATGAACCAGTTTACGAATGCGTTGAAAATGTCCATAGCTCGTTTATTCAGTCTTGCATAACGACCGACGATGAAATATTTTGCGTATACATGCTATTGTCGTTGCTGCTATCCTAACAAAGCACCAAATTATATAGTGTCCAATGCTCGAAAAGACATTCCAGTGCCCAAAAATCTAAAACATTATTAAGGAAGAACCAATTATAAATACAAACGAATAATAACTTGACAATTGAATAATTACGAATGCAAATTCTAATATTACTTTTCAATATAGGATTTGGTTGTGACGTTAACATACCCGATACGCTTGGGTTTGGTAATATACTTCAGACTAGCTGTGTACTACGCGCGTCCACCGATGACTAGGCTCGGTACAATGATCCATTGACACGGGTTTTTAAGCTGCAGGAGAATCGTTCCTTTTTTCTTCCAGCTGTTATTTTACACAATTTCCTTCGATGTATACTGACTTGCTTGTTCGTAGTACAAGCCCAGCGCGTAGCCACGCTACTGCGGAATATCGGCAGACTCGCACTCTGATTGCTTTGGGTTGTTTGTTAATATCTCGTTAACAAAACCTCGAAGAACATTTTCGCTAAGGAAAAAGTTGTTTCAAATCACCCCACGAGTCACCCTTCTCAAGGGACTCCGTCATTTTTGGGATACCCTGTATACACAATTAAATGAATTAATTTACACAATGATACATAACCAATGGATAAGTAGTTTTAATTTAAAAATTTAAAAATTACCTTAACGTTACTCTAAACACAGCTTATAGTTTTTGGAAGCCACACGTACTTAGTACGCAAATACGTCTCGTTTTATACTGCGAGACAGTTTTCTTGCCACTCTACAGCCCCTTGTGGCGTGTTAAAATAACTTCGAAATTTATTTCGTACTTCGAATCCTTCTAAATTTCCGAAGCCTCCTGCTCTACCCAACGGCAACATATTGCTCGTTTGCAACTGCGCTTCGGAATTTTGTTGTCTTCCACTATTATTCTTCATATACTCATCGCGCAACATATTATGTAGGCAGCACGATACTGTAATTTTGGAATCTGTCGTCTCCGGCAATACCGCGATGGGTGAATAGAATACGCGAAAACACTGCGATAGTAGTCCGAAAGCATTCTCTGACACCCTTCGTGCTCTGCACAAACGATAATTAAATATTTTTTTGGTTTGATCTTCCGCAGCGAGATTTTTTGGATATGGCTTCATCATGTGCTTTGTCAGACGGAATGCTTCGTCACCCACAATGACGTGTGGCACCACTATGCGAGATCTTGGTAATGCCTTCGCAGTGGGAAAATTAAATGTTCCCGTCCGAATCTGTTGGCCCATCACAGATTTTTCTAATATACCACTGTCCCCTTCTTTCCCGTAGGACCCGATGTCAATTACTATAAATCTATAGTCGGCATCCACTAATGCTAATAATACGAGCGAGAAGTAATTCTTATAATTAAAATATAACGATCCGCTATTTTTCGGACAAAATATTCTAACGTGCTTCCCGTCGAGTGCTCCAATACAATTTGGAAAATTCCATTTTTCAGAAAATTGCCGTGCAATTTTTCTAAAATCCGAAATACTGGGCTGTGGCATAAATATTGGGACTAAGGTGCGGCATAGATGTTTTAGAGTATCTTACACAATGATGCTGATATACCCTGGCGAAATCCGGAATGCATATGATAAAGATTGGAATGATTCCCCAGTAGCAAGGAACCTGTAAAAAACATATCAGCTAATTATTTCGGCTGCTGATTGGAAAAAAGATGGAGAAATATACGTGATACATTCGTGAAAATTATTAGAAATAAGGCCAACAGCGCGCAGGCCCGGGAGTGAGGGGGCGCCACACTTCTAAGAAGGGACTCACTGCCTTAGAGACTCTCAGAGGATGAACACGTGATTAAAAGTATATTTCTATAGTTCTATATTTCTATATAATAAATTACCTTTATTGCTAAATAGAGCGTTAAGTTTATTTCTCCCAACCAACAATTGGTAGCAGAGCGTGGTTGGAATAAGAGAAGGAGAAATATATAGATACGTATGAGTACGTGAAAATAGAAGAAACGCTCTAACCTCAAATTGGGAAAAGCACGTGGTGTTGCAACGTGAGAAAGGAGAAAATAGATAAAAGGCATTCGACATGGCTGAGGCAAGTACAAATAACAAAAAGATAGATTTATTAACCGGGAAGAACTATTGTGTATGGGCACTAAAAGTTGGGGCAGTATTACGTGCGAAAAAGTTATTCAGGGAGGTAATAGAAGGACACGAACCACCTGTGGCACAAAATCCAGAATCAGCAGAAGGGAAGATGCGGATGAAGTGGGAGGAAAAGAATGATGAGGCATTCAGTATTATTATCACCACTCTATCCGAAGAACAGGCTGGACAATTTCTAACCGAGACAAACGCTAGAAAAATTTGGCTCACTCTAAAAGGATTACACGAAGGAAACGCTCAGGATGGACGAATAGATATTGGACTCGAGCTTAAGAATATTCGAATGAATAATACTGAGTCTGTAGTAGATTATATTACCAGAGCAAGAAATATAGCCCCTCGTAGTGCGGCAATAGGTTATCCGATTGACCAAAGAGAGGTATGTTACCATGTAATTAGAGGAGTTCACTCTCGACTAGAAAAGATTGCTGTGGTGTTGAGAACACAGCGGAACATAAGTTTAGAAGAGATAACTCAAGCACTGGTGGAAGAGGAAAATAGAAACGCACCATCCGGAAAGGGAGAATCGTCGTGGAAGAGTGAAAATGCATACCGAGTCACAAGACATCCAAAGAAGCCACAAGATTACGGGGGATGCTATGTTTGCGGAAGAAAAAACCATAGAGCAAAGGACTGCTGGCATAAGAAGACGAGAGAAGCACAGCCGGGACAAAGAAAATCCATGGGAGGTACAGGAAATAGTAGCAGCTCCAATAACCAAAGAAAGGCGAATAATAGAAATGAGCAAGGTAACATGTCAATGCAAAGTAGATATGTATTTAATTTTAATGTGAATGAGATTGACAGGAATATAGATAGAGTAGAGAATGGCAAGCATGTGTGGACATTGGATTCAGGCTCTACGTCTCACATGACTTCCAATGTAAATGCGTTGCATAATGTTAAACCAAGTAACGTGAGAATATCACTAGCACAAAATAACAAGGAAATGAGGTCTGAAGCGATGGGGGACATGAAGGTCAGCGTATATACCAGGCAAGGTGTAAATGATATATTTATTAGAGATGTATTATATGTACCATCACTGCGTGCAAATCTGTTGTCAGTAAGTAAATTAAACGAACAAGGACACGAGGTGAATTTTAAGCAAAGTAAGGCAAAAATATTAAATAGAAATGGTCATTTGATTGCCGAAGCGTTTGAACAGGATGGTATTTTTCTGTTAAAAGTAGATGAAACGGATGGTAACGCCTTGATGGTACAAATTAAGGATAATGAAAAAGAAACTATAAAAATTAATAATAATGGAATAGATAAGATAGAAAATGATTATTCAGAAAATACTAATGTAGACGCGAGCGTTAAATTAGAATGTAAAACCTATCAAGGTAGAGGGGGTAAAGGTTCGGATAAGAGGTTATGGCACCGCCGACTAGGGCACGTTTGTGAAAGCTACTTAGATTATATGCTTGATCATGAGTTAGTAAGAGACTTAAATTATACCAAAGAACCGTTGGGATCTTGTGAATCATGTATAATGGGCAAAATGTCACAAAAACCGAACTACTCTATAAAAGAAACGGGAACACGGGAACCATTAGAGTTGGTGCATATGGATCTATGTGGTCCAATGCCGGTCGAGTCAATGAATGGGAGCAAATATTTTTATGTATTAGTAGACGAGTATTCAAAGTATGTATGTGTGTACATTATTAGAACAAAAGATGAAGCGTTTCAAAAATTCGTACATTATATGAATAAATATGAAAATCAGCTAAGGAAAAAGATTAAACAGGTCAGATCAGACAATGGGAAGGAGTTCATAAATAGGAATTTTATGGAATTGTTTAAAGATAAGGGTATACACCACCAAAGAACTGTAGCGTACAATCCTCCAAGCAATGGCGTTGCAGAAAGAGCGAACCGATCACTATTAGATAAAGCTCGAACTATGTTAATGGATGCAGGATTACCAGGTAATTTTTGGGCAGAGGCTATTATGACAGCAACTCGATTGAAGAATATAGTACCTACTAAGGAAAGAGGTTCGAGAACCCCTCACGAACTGTGGTACGGCAGGAAACCGACAGTGTCGTACATCAAAGTTTTCGGATGTATGGCTTACTACTTTATATCTAAAATAAATAGAAGTAAACTCAATCCGAGGGCCAGGAAGGGAATATTTATGGGTTACTGCGATGATAGCCGATCCTACAGGGTGTATGATCCAGAGTACCGAAAGATAAATATCGTAAGAAATGCGAAATTTGACGAGAAGGTAAAGGGTTCGACTTTAATGGAAGGGAATTTAAGTGAATCACAAGGCCATCTTCTAGGACTCCCGTACGCAGAGATTAAAGATGATACAGACGCCACAGAAACAACATATGAGAGACACGTAGACAATAGAAGCGAAGATGAACAAGAAGTCGCAGTAAATGAAACAGAAACGACCGACCAGGCCGGTGGAGATTTGTTCCCACAACCGAACAGAACAAGTCCGGTCGGAAAAAGCAAGAAAAGAACATCAGCAGAAATAGAGCTAGATCACAGAAGAAAGATGAAGGAAAGAGAAGAAGAGTTACTGAAATTTGGAGTCAGAAGATCAGCACGAATAAAAGAGAGAAAAGAAAATAGCAGCTTAGCAACGACCGTCGAACGAATGCCAAACCACTATCAGGAAGCGATGGAAACGGCAGATTCGGAGAAATGGTTAGAGGCTATGGAAAAGGAATTGGAAAATATGCAGGAACGCAACGTATGGAAGATGGTACCCAGAAGGGAAGGAATGAAAGTCATTAGAAGTAAATGGGTTTATAATAAAAAATGGTTAAATGAATCACAAACTACATATAAAGCTAGGCTGGTAGCAGTAGGGTGTCAACAAAGAAAAGGGATACATTACGAAGATAGTTTCGTTCCGGTAATAAAATTACAGACAGTTAGGATTTTACTGGCTATTGGGTGCATTTATAATTTGAAAATTAGATTATTTGATGTAGTAGCGGCATATTTGTATGGCGAATTGAAAGAGGAGACGTATATGGAACAGCCACCGGGTTTTGGTAACGGGAAGAACGAAGTATGTAGATGGATAAAGAGCATATACGGATTGCCTCAATCGGGTAGATATTGGAATGAAACAATGAATGATATATTTGTAAAGATGGGCCTAGAACGAATTAGAGAGGACCCATGTGTTTATATAATGCGTGAGGAAGAAAAGATTGTAATAATTGGAGTGTATGTTGATGATTTCTTAGTTTTAGGAACAGATAATATTATAATAGATAGTGTGACCGAGAGGTTAACACAATACTTTAAACTAACTGAGACAACGAATAAGAAGTTCCTAAACATAAGTATCACGGAGACTGATATAGGATTAGAATTGTCACAAGAGCGCTACATAAGTACAATAGTAGAAAAATTCGGGCTACACGATTGTAATATCGCGAAAACTCCACTAGATCCACAGCAAAATCTAGATGATTATGAAACATCACCAACAGTAGATGCAACTGCGTTTCAAGAAATCATTGGATCTATAATGTATGTAAGCATAGGTACTAGACCGGATGTAACACACGCGATAAGTAGACTTTCGCAGTATAGTGCTAATCCGCGTCATATACATTTAGTAGCAGCGAAAAGAGTTATCAGGTATCTCAAGGGGACGAGTCATTATAAACTAGTATATACAAATAGAGACAGTGTGTTAACCGTCAGCGCAGACGCAAGCTGGGGCTCAACCGAGGACGCTAAATCATTCGAGGGGTATACCATAAAAATTGGTGACAGTTTGGTTATCTGGAAGAGTAGAAAGCAGGGGCTAGTTGCTCTGTCCACCTGCGAAGCCGAACTTTTGTCCTTATGTGAAGCAGTGCAAGAATTACAATGGGTGCAAGGCTTATTAAGTGGATTAGGAGTAGATATAGGAACTAAGTTACCAATATGCGTGAAAACAGATAGTAAAGCAGCTATAGATTGGATCTCTAATCTTAAAGTTACAAATAGAACTAAGCACATCAATCGCAAATATTATTTTATTAAGGATGAAGCGAGTAACGATAATATTAAGTTAAAACATGTAAAGTCTGAATGTATGGAAGCCGACTTGTTAACAAAGCCTTTAACGGAAGAACGGTTGAAGCAAAACCTAATGTATTTAGGAATTTCGGGAGTGCGCGCGTTGTTGCCCAGAGGGGGAATTGTTAAAAATAAGGCCAACAGCGCGCAGGCCCGGGAGTGTGGGGGCGCCACACTCCTAAGAAGGGACTCACTGCCTTAGAGACTCTCAGAGGATGAACACGTGATTAAAAGTATATTTCTATAGTTCTATATTTCTATATAATAAATTACCTTTATTGCTAAATAGAGCGTTAAGTTTATTTCTCCCAACCTACAAAAATGAAGCGAGGTAACAAATACGATATAGGGTTGGCACCAATGCCAAAAGGGACATTCCACGCCAAATCGGACACTTTTTGGAGTAACATTTCGGATGTGGCTCAAAATTGAATATGTTGTAGTCTTTAGGGATGTATAAACATATGTCGAAGGATTTTTGAAAATTTTGAAAAATGTAGATTTTACAGCTGTTTGAAGGTAAGTGCTAACTTTTTTTCAATAAATTATAGTTATGGAAGTAGTAAACGGATGGAGTTGAAATTTATGGTGCTTATAGAGAAGACATTGAAGTTTTAAGGAAAAATTATTTCAATTTAAAAAAAAAATAATTTGAACCATTTCTGTGCAATTATTATAAACAAATGCAGTTTTTTAACATCGGGCGCGATTTTAAATATCTGGAAAAAAATTAGAATATAGTTCTATCCTTCCCCTTCATGGTCCAATTGTCAAAAATATGAACATTTTAATATTAGCCCTGTAAAAATTGCCGAAAGTCGACGCCGCGTGCGGGCGCACTGCCGCGGCAGGCGCGTCGTCGCCGGTAGCCTCGACGACTCCAGCGGGCGAACGTGCGTTGCTATCTGCATCCAAGGTGACTATCAACCGACATTATTCTAAATGATCTCTGAATATTTGCAAGATTTAAAGCGATTAATAAATATTAGTATCTCACTCTTTGTCAATGGTACTTATCGATGAAAACATTTCAGTTGCCATTGTCCAATGGAAACCACGAGAAGGTGGAGAGTTTTCTTCCATCGGGATGGGATGGGATATCATGCGAAATTGGATTAAAGATTCTACCATATCATTGAGTTTGTACTATAGTACAAACACAAAAATTGTAAAAGTTATGAATTAATTAATTATAGATCTGGTTATTCATTCCGTTATACACTCATTGATATGGTAGAATCTTTAATCCAATTTCGCATGATATCCCATCCCATCCCGATGGAAGAAAGCTCACCACCTTCTCGTGGTTTCCATTGGACAATGGCAACTGAAATGTTTTCATCAGTAAGTACCATTGACAAAGAGTGAGTTACCAATATTTATTAATCGCTTTAAATCTTGCAAATATTCGGAGATCATTTAGAATAATGTCGGTTGATAGTCACCTTGGATGCAGATAGCAACGCACGTTCGCCCGCTGGAGTCGTCGAGGCTACCGGCGACGACGCGTCTGCCGCGGCAGTGCGCCCGCACGCGGCGTCGACTTTCGGCAATTTTTACAGGGCTAATATTAAAATGTTCATATTTTTGACAATTGGACCATGAAGGGAAAGGATAGAACTATATTCTAATTTTTTTCCAGATTTTTAAAATCGCGCCCGATGTTAAAAAACTGCATTTGTTTATAATAATTGCACAGAAATGGTTCAAATTATTTTTTTTTAAATTGAAATAATTTTTTCTTAAAACTTCAATGTCTTCTCTATAAGCACCATAAATTTCAATTCCATCCTTTTACTACTTCCATAGCTATAATTTATTGAAAAAAAGTTAGCACTTACCTTCAAACAGCTGTAAAATCTACATTTTTCAAAATTTTCAAAAATCCTTCGACATATGTTTATACATCCCTAAAGACTACAACATATTCAATTTTGAGCCACATCCGAAATGTTACTCCAAAAAGTGTCCGATTTGGCGTGGAATGTCCCAATACGCGGTAATGGATATGTCACCACTTGACTGCGAGGCGCCGACCTCAAATCGCTACGTTCGACCCAGGATTCTTACCTTTTTCCGGAACAAAACATAAAATTCAATGGGCACTGCGGGGTGCTGTCCCTGCAACGAGGTGACGGGCGTAAATGCAGAATTATCCTGTTTCTGTTTCAGAAATAAAATAATTCTTTATTCTTTATCGTACCGATATGGAAGTGTCGCCGTTGGATTCCTTGTGGTTTTCCGATGAAAATCATGCCAAATGTCGTATAAATCGGACTACTTTGACACAAGCTATTTGTATTCCCTATGTAAAAGTTGTCCGATTTTCATGATATTTGGCATGATTTTCATCGGAAAAACATAAGAAATCCATTGGCGTCACTTCCCTTTCGATACGACGAAGAAAATAATTTCTTCATACGCTGTAATGAATATTCCACCCTCGACTGCGGGGACTCGACCCCAATTCGCTACGTTCGGCCCAGGATTCGTACCTTTTTCCGAAAAAAGACATAAAACTCGAGTGAGACCCTGCGAAGGGTTGTCCTCGCCACGGGGTATCAGGCCGCATCTTCTTGAATTGCCCTGTATCTGTTTCAGAAAAAAATAATTCTTTATTCTTTATCGTATGGATATGACAGTGTCGCCGTTGGATTCCTTATGTTTTCCCGATGAAAGTCATACCAAAAGTCGTGTAAATCGGACTACTTTTACATAAGGAATACAAATAGCTTGTGTCAAAGTAGTCCGATTTGCATGATATTTGGTATGATTTTCATCAGAAAAACATAAGGAATCCAACGGCGTCGCATTCGCACAGATCTGATGAGAAATGAGGAATTCGAAGATTTCTCACTCCTTAATAGGTACTCCAACCCTTTCGAGGGTCGAAAGTCATGACTTCGGAGAGGCACCACGGGGGGTTGACCCCGTCACGGTTGGACCCCGAAACGCATCAGGCGTTTCGAGCCAATCACCCTGTATATCGGTTCTGACTTAAACAGTTATGAGAACCGAAATAATTTTGAAACAGTTACGAGTGAAAACGGTTCTGGCCTATTTCGATTTCGGTTACGGTTCTGCAGAACCGATATTATATCCGTTCCGTAACGGTTATATATCGGTTTTATAACAGTAATGTATTCTATCGGTTACGCATCGGGTATGCGTAGCACGTTCCAAAATATTTACGATCAATGTCACATTTTTTAAATGGAAATTCGATTTGTTTATAAGTCTTTTTATCGCTGGGCCTCTCTATCTGGTGTCTCTCTTTACAAAACTGTATCGATGCAGGAAAAGCCGAAGTGAAAAACAGCATCTGTAAATTAAGTATTGAACAGAGAGATTCTAGATAAAGAGGCGCAGCTATGAAGGATCGCATAAACAAACGCGAAGATCTATTCTCTGGGTCGGAGGGTTTAAGACCAATGGGCCAAAGTCAGTTGTATTCCTGAGCTAGTGGAGAGCGCGTTAAATTTAATACAAAAAGTATTATATTTCGCAGCCAGATACGTTGTCGTCCACGAGACACTGTGTTTATTAAAAAAAAAATAGGTACTAATCTACAATTTAAATTAAGTGTCAAATTAATATTAGTCGTAGTGTATAATAGTAGTTATTACTGATATTTAAAAACATATCGGCATAATGGACCGAAAGAAATGCGACATTGTTCGTAAGTATTTTGAAACGTGCGATGACAGCATGAAAATGCGATGTGTAATTGGGAGTTGCTCCGCAACAATTTCGGTATGTACATACAAATTAGTTTGTTTACATTTTTAGACACATAAGGGTACACGCCACATTAATAAAGGTTTAAATTAGATTTGACTTAAAAAAAAAAGTTATTTCAACTACTTTTGAGAATCAATTTATTTTTCACAATTTTATTATTTAATCATAGTTTAATAGAGATAAAAGACATCACGACTGCAGCCTGACGCGTGAAGCTCCTCCGGGTTCATCGGTGTTCAGGTTGTTCGAATGTAGATGATGTAAAATCTAAAAATGAATTATTTTCTTCAAACTGGATATTGTAGAAAAAATGTAGTAAATAGATTTCTTTTTTGCCTTTCGGCCTCAAAATGGGGTTACATGTGTTGTGTGTAAGTGTTTCTGGGACTGTTAACTGAAGGATGCGCTTTCGATTTGATTTCTTCCTTCATCTTGTTCTTTTTTCTTCTCCTTTTTTCCAGAACCATTCGCATCCACTCCGCTCCTTCTTCTTCTCCCTTTAGAATCGATCTGATCGTTGAATTCTCTCTTTTCAGCTCCTTACAGTCTTGTAGCATGTGACCCATCATCTCTCTAGCCGCATTGCATAGTCTGCATACTGTGTCTTTTTCCTCCTTCCAGTACTTGCTCCCCCGCTCTTCGTTTCCACATCTGAACCTAGCAATCATGCTTTGGTCTCTGCCTCTGTAGTTTCCGTCTAGGTAATTTGCTCTCTGGTCATCCCTGATTTCTGTGTAATGTGCGTTGTATCTGCCTCCTTGTATTCTGTCGTATTGCCATTGAATCTGCTCTGCCCTGTCCCTTTGCGCTAGTTCCTCAGCGAACTCTCTTCCTCGCATTCCTTCTATTTCCATTTCTTGAATATCCATCATTTTCTGCCTGTAGTATGCATCTCTCATTTCCTCCCACTTCGACTTTTTCTCTGCTTGCTTCGCGTCTATTTCCCTCCAGCATTCTTGTACTATTTTATTCTTGTTCAGCCGTTTCGCTTTCTCCTCATATTTAATTACACTTTTCCCCGCTTCTATCCTTACTTTGTCCGTTTTTGTTTCCTTCAAAATTAGATATGCTGGTGTATTAAAGTCCAGACCTAGAGTCCACCTTATGTATATCTCCTGTATCTTGTCTACCTTTTCTGCTTCCATCCAGCCCCAAATTTCTGACGCGTACAGCAAGATACTTTTCACTATGCTTCTGATTATTCTCATTCTTCTCTCAAAATTGTTCTTGAACATTCTTTGTCCTATTCCCTATATCTGCGCCATTACTATTCTAGCTTTCTTTATGACTTCCCTTATGTGCACCTCTCTGCCCCCGTTTTACTGAAAATTATACCCCAAGTATTTGAACTCCTTCACTTCTTCCAGACTGTTCCCCTGCCAACCCCATTCTTCTCTCTTCTTCTTTCCTCTTCCTTTATGGAAAATCAGCACCTTAGATTCCTCTGCGTTCAGTTGTAACCCTTTCCTTTCAAGATATTTTCCGAATCTTCGTATCATGTCCTTAAGATCCTTTGGTTCATTTTCCAGTAACGCTATATCGTCAGCATCTGTTAGAGTCCAGATTTTTCTTTTCCTACTCTAACTCCTCCTGCTTGGTTTTTCCTCATGGTTTCTTCTAAGTCCGCTATATATATTGTAAATATCGTTGGACTCAGTGGGCATCCCTGTCTTACCCCTTTTATTGTCCAGAATTTGAATGACATTTCTCCGTTTACTTTTATTGTATTTCTTGTTTCTTTGTAAATTTCTCGGATTCTCATTCTCAAGCGTTTATTTATTTCCATTCTCTTCATTATGTTCTGAAGTTTTACTCTATCCACATTGTCAAATGCAGCGTTTAGGTCCGCGAAAAACGTATATAGCTTCCCCCCTTTTTTCTGTATTTCTCTGTTAGCTATATAGTTCAGAATAAAAATGTTATCTGTTGTCGACCTACCGCTCCTGAATCCTGCTTGCGTTTCTGGTATTATGTGGTTCTTTTCCAGTTCCTCTTTTAATCTTTTTTCTAGGACCATAGCATATATTTTGTGCGCTGTGTTTAGGATCGTTATCCCCCGGTAGTTGTTTACTTTTTCTCTATCTCCTTTTTTGAATATTGGTGAAATCACCCCTTCTTTCCACCTCTCCGGGAATCCTTCTCCCTTCCACACTTTATTAAAAATTTCTGTGATCCTTTTTACTATTTTCACGTTACTGTAAATCCCGGATTCATTTTCTATTTTGTCTTCCCCTACTGCTTTCTTTTTTTTTAGTTTTCCGATTTGTTCTTTTACTTCTGCTTCTGTTATTTCCTCTTCCTCTTCTTCTTCCGTGTTGTCCATTTCTTCGAACTCCTCTACTTCTTTTTTACAGTCGACGCCTTCTAGCAATGCTTTAAAATGATCCTTCCATTCTTTTAAATCTATTTTATTGGAAATACCTATTCTTTTCTTTCTTTGTTTATTTATATATTCCCATATTTGATTTTCTCCCTTTAATTGCATTATCTCATTTTCTATACTTTCTTGTAATTCCCTTCTCCTTTCTTCACACACTTTTTGTACTCCCTTCTTTTCTTCTGATAGTCTTCTTTGTCTCCTTTGCCCCTTCTCCAGTTCCTCAGTGCTTTCCTGGCTTCTCTTTTCTTTTTTGTACAGTTCGAATTCCACCACTTAAAGCTGCCTAATTTCCATTTTTTTATTTTTACTTCTTCTTTCCGTACTGCATTATTTATTTTTCCTACCATTTCTTCTACCATTTCATTCATCTCTGTCCTATTAAATTTTATTTTGTTTAATTCCATTTGAAACTCTCTCTTTCCTTCCTCTGTCCAGACTCTTCTCTCTCTCCACCTCCCCTCCTGATTTCCTCCTCGGTCTCTCATATTATTTCCCCTATATAGTTCTGCTATCAGAGGCATATGGTCTGACTCTACTCTATCTTGCACTGTGAATTTCTTGACATCTTCTTTCGTCACCGACATTTGTTAGTATATAATCTATTACCGTGCTGCCTCTCGGTCCCGCGTATGTGTACTCTCCTTCCCCATCTCCCTCCATATTCCCGTTCAGAATATTCCATCCTCTTTCCTCCACCATCTCGAATAACACCTTTCCCTCCGTGTTTTTAACTTTGTCTTTTGATCTCCTTACGTCATGCTTTTCTTCTATTCTAAAGTCGCCTCCTTCCTGTCCAATTCTCGCATTGAAATCTCCTCCGATTATCAGTTTCTCCATCTCCCTGTTCTCTATTATCTGGTCTAGCTCTTTTTTCGTCTCCTTCATATCTTTGCTGTACACTGTTATTACTCTCCATTTTTCATTTTGTATCCTGATTCTTCGCTCTTGAATATGTTCCGTTCCTGCGTTCGCTTCCTCCTCTTCTATGCCCTTTCTTACACCAGTGATAATTCCGCCTATCGCTCTCCCTTTTTTACTCTCTCTAGTGGCATATTTACGTTTCCATGAGAATTCTTGTGGCAATTTATCTTTCAATCCTTCCCATTGTTTCTCTTCAATCCACGCTTCTACTAATCCTATTACGTCGAGATCTTTTAAGAAATCCCAAAACTGTTTGTCTTTGCTCAATAAACCTGCTACATTCCAGTAGCCTATTTTAAATGTATCTATTCCTTTCCCAAAACTGTGTACCCCCTCTCCCCGCATATCTGCATACGTAGGCGCGCGGCGAACGGGTGTTGGTACTGCCTTTTGTCGTGCGTTGGTTGTCCTTGTAAGCTCTGTGATCATTCAATAATTTAGAAGTTCACAGAACTTTGCCGACTCCAAAAATTTACTTCCTTGAGTCCACCATCCTCTTTCCAAATAAATGTCTTATCATTGATTTTTACTTTCCTGTATCCAACTTTCACCTTTGCCCCTTGCTCCCTTTCCGCTTTGGCAATATCTTTAATATTTTTTTGTATCTCCCTTTCCTTTTTCGTCAGATCATTGTCAATAAACAGCCTCTTATCTTTCAATGTACTTTTCTTTTGCATTACTGCTCTTTTCTGTTGCCAGCTTTTTAACTTCGCTATCAGTAGCCCTCTTTTCTCTCCCCTTCCTACCCAGTAGGCTTCCTCGATATCTGCTTCTACCTGTAATTCGTGCCTTAACACATACTCCACCGTATCCTTCGGCGTCTCTTTCCGCGGTAGGTCCTCTCCTCTTAGGGTAATATTATTTCTTCTCTCTCTTTTTTCTCTAGCCTCATCCTTCCTTTCTAGCCCCTCCAGTCTTTCAGTCAGCCTCTCTGGCTGATCCTTCTTGGCCTCCAGTACTTCTATCCTACCTCTCATTTCATTTCTTTCCTTTTCCTATATCTTATCCCTCCTCTGCCACTCGTCCCTCAGCTCCCTATTATCTTTTCTCAGCTCCTCTAATTCATTCTTAACTGCCATCACTACTTCTATCAATTTGTCTAATTTATCCATTTCTCTGTCCTGTTCCGTCTCCTGGCAGACCGGCGTTACTGGAGTTCCTATCACTGCCTCAGTTTTCTTCGTCGGAGGCGACCTCCCTATTTTCCTCGCTTTTAGGAATTCTTCCTCTATTTCCTTTTCGGCCCTTAACCTCTCCTGCTCCTCCTCGCCCTCCTGTTTCCTTTTGAACGTGTCCAGTATCGAGCCTTCGTTGCCAGTTCTGCTTCTTCCCAGCTGTTTTGCCAACGATGGTCTTCCCCTTCTTCTCGTTTCCTTTTGCACTTCCCCGCCTTCGCCTGCTCGATTCATTAGAGTCTCTGCTCTTCTTTACCTACTGCTGTCTCCGTTTTGTCTTCTTACTTTTTCCACTCCCGTAGATGTCACTTATTCTTGCCACGTCTCTTACACTTCGTGCACTTGTTTCACACCTTCTCTTCTTCACCTTTTATTTCACCCTTCGACACTTTATTAACTGTCGCTTATACTATCCACCGGAACCTTGTCTTCTCCCCGCGTTTTTCACCAAACCTCGTTATTTTCTGCGCACTTTTGCCACAGTTTTCGTGTATTTCTTTCGCCTGTCTGCGTACACACGTTCTTCTCTCGCGGACGTCACGTGGTTCCCCCTTGTAGAAAAAATGTAGCGTAGGGATTTTTGAAAATTCTGGAAATTGTACAATGTAGTTTGAAAAAAAAAAATTTTAATTTAGGCTTATTCTCAACTTTATGAAGGTAGCGTGGTCCTTTAATCCTAAGTTTGTGTCCATTTATAAATGTATTTTTATAGGATCATGCGACAAATTTGCAAAAACATTTGGAAACTAATCATCCGAATGAATTTTCACTTGTAATAATAGAAAAAGTACAAAAAACACATTGTGCGGGTGAGCAGTCCAATGCGAATGCCAAAAGAGCCAACTTTGATTTGATGGACGCTTGTGTGCGACTAAGGTCGGTATCAGATATATTGGCCGGTGAGTTTCGTGAGGGGTATTCTCCCACCATACCGCTTGCCTGCTCGATGCTCCTTTTCTCAACGTTCTCACTCTCTCTCTGGGGCTACGCCTGCTGGTCGCGGAGTGGCGATTCGGTAGGATGAAAATGAAAAGGCGTGTTATAATGACATATATGTCAGAATAGGTTTGGGTTAGGCCTAAAATATTCAAACTGTTATTGGTCAGAAGATTGATTCTTTCTCGACAGCTTCATCCCGTATTGGTCTACGCATAGCTTCGTAACACGCACAACTACATATTACGTTAAGAATAAACAACAGCCATACAGCTACGTTACAGGCGGAGCCGAGCAGCGTTCGCATTACCCCACCATACCCTTCGGGGGCCACCGAACTCCAACTGACAAATCCACGATCGTCAGATGGTGGTGGTTGATTTCTCCTCGATCGCTGATCGGGAAAACAAACTCACCGGCCAATATATTTGATACCGACCTTAGCCACTATTCATGGGAGACCATTTTCACTGTTAGATGATGAAGCTTTTAATCGCGACATCGTTAATATGATACCCGGGCAGTCTGAAGAAATGAATGCTCACAAAGTGCGTGATGTAATTGCAGAAAAAACAATTTCAGTCATAAATGAAATTAAAGCAGAGATAAAAGGACGAGTAGTATCATTGAATTGAAAATTGACGCCGCAACTTGTATGAGTCGCTCCTTTTGTTTCTTCGCGTATTTTCGATGAGACCCACCTTAAACTGAAACGGGTCAACGGGGGTTGTAAGGCCCCGCTACGGATCTCCGCCGACACCGGGAATTACGAGATACCCTCTACGATGGTTTAGCATGGTAAAGGGTGAATAATATGAGAGACTGCATGTAATGGATCAACAGTGACTGAATATATTAAATGACCCAAACGTTTAACAGATAACAATGAGAACAGTGAGTGTATAAGTGTTGCCGCTGGATTATACTAGTATTTAACTGACGCTATCCGTTTTGCGCTGACGGGAGATAATACCGAGACTCCCCTATGAAGTCTCTTAGGAATCCAAAACGTATCTGACTCCCCTATGGAGTCTCTTAGGAATCCTAAACGTATCTGACTCCCCGATGGAGTCGTTCCTACCAGCAGCCAGAAATCCTTCCTCCCAGGCTGATGCCTTGGTGGGCCTCACAATTAATGCACTTCCTATTGGTTGTTGTATCGCCAAAGGAACGGCCCACCCAGCCCCATAGAGAGGGAAAACTCTGGAAACCGTACTCGAGCTGATAATAAAATACGGGTAAACAGGCCGTCTCCGAAACGTCGTCCAAGACGCCCTAAAGATGAAACAAGGCGTCTGGCCAATATCACTGGACCCCGGGACCGCCGGAGTCGACTACATAAAGGGTCATTGAGGCTCCAGCGCATTCGCCACCCTCCAACGGTCCCAAGTGTCATGCGGGACGTGTGGCAGACCCAACGTCTGCCAGGCAGCCTCATAAATTCGAAGACTGCTTTCCCTCGAAACCTTTCCCGAGCTATTTACAATAAACTAAGACATGGCCTTCGGCTGATTGCGGTGTTGATGGAGGCTCTCCAATAATTACACGATTATAGCGCGTAACACCTTTCTCGGTATTAATATGCAGTTTATCAAAAATAAGAAAATACAAATTCGGACGTTGGGCGTTGTGGAGCTCTACCAAAATCACACTGCCGAATATTTGAAGGAAATAATTATAAATGTGTGCGCAAAATTTGAAATTTCTATGAACCAAATATTCACAATAACTGTAGACAATGCAGCAAATATGCTGAAAACAATACGTACTCTACACGAAAATGAAAATGATGTTAACGATGACGAGATTCAGAACAACATTGATGATAATATCATAGGGTCGCAAATAACAGACGTACTATTTACAAATACTGAAATTTTAAATTTAAACAGTGAAGAAGAAAATAACAATGAATCCTTATCGCCTTCAGTTTTTACAACTAGAACACTTAGATGTGCGGCACATACGTTGCAATTAGCGATGAATGACCTATTGAAAGGAAGAAAGGTTGCGGAAATAGTAGACAGAACCCGACAGGTAGTGAAAAAATTACGGACACCGCTTATAAAGTCTGCGTTGTTAGCATTATACGACAAAAATGCTATATTAGATTGTACTACAAGGTGGCATTCGTGTGTGGACATGTTAGAAAGATTAGTTGAATTGAAAGATTATTGTAACCAATTGAGCGACAAAGATTTCGTCATTGTGGACAAAAATTGAGACACTACTTAGTGTCCTAAAACCTGCTAAGTGGAAACTGAATTTACAAATGAATTGGTACATAACATAAAGAAACGTCAAGATATGTTATTTGAAAATGAAATCTGTTTGGCAGCAATTTATTTAGATCCACGTTTCAATGTGATCTTAACAGATGAACAAATACGTAGTGCAAAAAATTGTCTTGTAAATACGTACGCAAGCATAGAAATTATTAACACACAGCATGAAGGAAGAAGATACGATGTCAACGCAGTAGTTGAAGAAACATCTGACCGAAAGATGAAGACGAATTTGAAAGGATTCTAAAAAATGCGGAAATAATACGCACTTTGAACTGATCAAGGAGTAGCACATTACGTTCTTCGATAGAAAGCCAAATCGATGATGTTATAAAACAACCACGCGTGAAACCTTCTACTGACATTTTAGCTTTTTGGAGCAATAAAAACTGTAACGAATGTGACGTGCGAAATTTGGCAAATGTGATTGTAGCTGTTGCACCTACGCAAGGGAGCGTAGAACGGCTATGTTCAGGACTAAAGTTCATTTTGTCCCCACATCGGTCTAAACTCAAATCAGACGTCATTGATAATATATTAATTATACGTTTGAATTATAATAAACTTATAGAAAATGACAAACAGTGACTACGTTCGAAAGTAATAAACGGCTTGATAAAGAATCGAGTATTTTTGATTTATTAATACCGGATTGATGCAAGAACAATATACAAACGTGCGTGTATTGTACTAACCTATTGCTGTAGGCTCGCGCTTAAACGGAAGGAACAGTGGCAGGTTTCCGTAACATTTTGGTATATAATATGAAAGTTAACATTATCACGTTTGCATCTCTCTCTCTCTCTCTCTCTCTCTCTCTCTC